>JAWZTD010000148.1:1199090-1220082 GCA_035221335.1 Echites panduratus | reverse complement strand
AGTAGAATGGATTGTGGTTCAGGCTCTGCATATCCAAATACTAGCAATGGACTTAATCTACACTCAGTTGGACATCAGAAATCTGCAGTTTTTTGGTTATCTATTGGGGCACATTTGGATTCTGTTGGTTTTGAAGTTGACCTTGAAAATGATGTGGAAAATGGCTATCTTCTCATGCTGTCCCTTGAAATGATAGATGTTAGGTATGCTATTGTGTTTTTATGTACTTGGAATATACTAGAAAAATGCAGACATACGTTACTTCCAATTGCTGCCAGGTTGTTGTGTTCTTAACAAGAATTATAAGAGAACTTATTGAGTGCATGGCCCAGTAGGATGAATTCTGGGTTATTTGTAATTGATTGCTCTTTATTGCAACAAAACAAAGAATGAAGTCCTTGCAAAACAAAAAGAGGCCTACTAGTTTATCGTACTGTGACTACATGTACAGCAAGTCATACTAAAACTCTAAATGTATCCATAAAGTTACTAAAATTCTAAATGTATCCATAAACTTAGTGTTATGTTAAGTTGCTTCATTTGGTTTTTTCTAGTTTATCAGAAACAAAAGCATCAGATGGTTTTGCAATAGTTTTTTTAAGTTATTAACTGTATTCATTGTTTTGACTGTTCTTCTGGTGGCAAAATCAGTAACTGTTAAGTTGGAAAGAGAGATTTGTGTTATTTTGACACTGCCAAATTTCCAAGTCCCTACAGATATGGTAACCTTAAAGTTCACTGATGGAGGACATTATTGACTCTATTCTGTTATTTATACAGCTAATCTTTTTCTGGCTTATTCTAAACTAGACTGGATACATGATATTCCTGTTCTGTAGCTTAAGTGTTAAAACTAAAGGCAGGTTATGTACTGATTCTTTTCACATCGTTTATTCCTGTTGATACTATTTCTATGTGATAGTTAACATGATGAGGAATATTAGCACTTAACTTATGGCCTTTTAGTTTACTATTAGCTGCAGTATAACTTGCCTTTGGTAATTAATTGGCTGCAATCACCTTCCAAGTCCATCTGAAGCAGAACTTTTCTTTAAATTTAAACATCTTGCAGTTTTGATCAAAATCAGTTTCCAGACTCCTGGATATTGGTGGAGGCACTGAAGATCATCGCTTATTCAAAAAGGAAACTGGAACAATATTATGTCCTCTGCTCCTCGGATAACAAGTCAACCATTGATTTTTCACGTCAACAAGAGAAGGATATTAAACATAGTTTTGGTAGTGACAATGCTGTGAGTTCAAGTCTTGATAAGCACCTGGAGTTGCATTATGTATCTTTCAGGGATGCAGAACTGGTTCGTCATGAGCTTGCAATATGCTTAGCTAATGTTGATTTTCACTGCTATCCATCCATAATTGGCCTGGTTGTTAGATTTATTGATAAAATCTTAGAATATGATACGTCTGTGTTTTGTGACGTTAAGGATGTTAAGTGGTCTTTGTCTCGACCTTATTTTGATTTCACACGGTTTGGTTTCTCAAATTTTGTTGAATTTGGAGGTTCTGAATGTGACAATATTCCAGTAGATCATTTTCCTTTTATTACAATTCATAATTCTGGACCTCTTGTTGCTTTTGAGAGTTCATTGATCAGTTTTGTACCTCACTGGAGGGAAACTCACAGTTTAAGAGTCGAGAAAATTCAAAGTCACAAGTTCGGCCCCAAGAAGGGATCTAGATTTCCTCATGACCAGTTGGTGAAATCCATACTGAATTCTGATCATTGTCCACAGAATTCTGCCGCTACTAAAATGTCTTTGATTGACTTAAGCCTCAGCAGCATTAGATTACATTTTCATGACTCTTCATGTGTAGTGGCAATCCTTTCTTTATCAAGTTGTAAATCATCCTTGTCCATATGTGATGATTGTTTTGACATTTTATGTTCAACTGAGGGATTGGTTCTTTCTTCATCTTGGTGGCATCAAACTGCTGAGGGGTCTCTTTGGGGTCCACTATCACCAGCTGTTTCTCCAATCCTCAACATGCGCATAAGGAAAGAATTCTCTGGTCCAACAGAACTAAGTTTCAGCATTCAACATGCATCCTGCACTCTATATCCTGAATTTCTTGCTGTAATAATAGGTTATTTTTCTTTACCTGTTTGGAATGGCAATGAAGAGGAACAGCCTATTGCTTCTGATAAGTCTGATTATTGTAGTTCAGTACATGAAGGTTCCATATTTTACAAGTTTGAGATATTAAATTCTGTTTTGATGACCCCTGCAAGTGCAGATAAGTATCAGTTTCTGAAACTTGATATACAACAAATGCTATGTAGTTTCCTATTAAACAGTGATGTAGACTTAGTTCTGAAGGGTGTTCCTATGGAATGTTTGGTTCCTCCTGATAAGCTTTCCAATAAAAACCATTGCTTAAACTTGTTTGGACGTGATTTGTCTCTTTCACTCTTATTTGATTCCTCAAGTTCCAGTGAAAAACCTTATCATCAGGACGTAGCCTTGATTGCGCCCTTAAGTGCTGATGCTTGGCTGAGATTTCCGATTCAACATGAATACTCAACTGCAGCCTCCATGTATCCAACAGTTATCATGGCAACAATCATTGACATTCAACTTGATGCAAGAGGTGCATTCAAAGCTTCATCCCTAACTTTGATCTTGTCTATCCTTTTCTTTTGATTTTTTAAATATTTTTTGTTTGCCTATACTGAAGATTTTACATTTAAATACCTGTGTCTAGGGACATGGACCATTGCTGGATACGAGGCATTCATGGATGTCATAGATCAGTTTTCCTTGATTAGCTTAGAATCAGAATTTTTCAAATCAGATGTATTTGAGTTTCTAAAGAAGAAGAGCATGAAAGATCGTATTATGCTTTCCCGTGAAGATACTGCTGTTGCTGCCACGGAAATCAATCTCTCAGTAAAATCAATGTCTGTTAGGCTGCATTGCTCGAGTAGAGAATCAATTGTTTCTGAGCTCATTGCGGAGGTGGAAATGCAATTCACATGCTCTGCCTCTTTAATAAATGAGCAGCCCTTTCATTTGGATATTTCACTCTCTTATTTGGCACTCTTTTCCTTCTTGAACTCTGTCATACTTGTGGAAGGCACATTATCAAGCTCAGACTCAAGTTCTTCATTTCCTAACATGATCCTTTCAGTGTTGGATCAGGGAGAAAGCAAATTCTATGTGTCCCTTCCTTGTCTGCGCATCTGGTTGCATATGTTGGACTGGAATGAAATGATGGTTCTACTTGATTATTACTATCTGCAACTGTTAGAGGCATTCACAGACACGTCATCAAAGAATGTGAAAACTGTTGCAGATGTTGGTGCTGACATATCACAAAGTTCTTTCAAAGTTCTCAGCATGTCAAACTCTTTCCAACCTGATGATATGACTTATAATTCAGCTGTGAAGTTGGAAAGAGTTGGCATAACAATTTATTTTCCCATTGAGTTCACTAAAAATGCTTTTAGCATGCTTGGGGAGAACCAAGTTGCAAGCAAGGTGCATCTGTGTGATTCTTTTTACACAGTCCATCAAAACCCTGCTGGATTTGTAGTACTTTCTTTGCAAAGTAGTTCCAGTGAGATAATCAGTGATGGCAAGACTATGATTCTAAAGATTAGGTCTGAAAATGTTGAAGGAATGGTGCAGACGTACAAGGACAATATTTCCAAAACATGGCCGCTTTTTCACCTATTTCATATCAGACTGGAAGCTGAGATCTTAAATTATCAGTTGGCGGACAAGTGTGCTAAATTTGATGTTTATTGTGATAATCTAAATGTGGGGCTTTCAGATGACATATTTGTCCTATACCAATGTGTCCAGTTTGAAAGTCCTCGAGGAGCTAGTCCTGCTCAACCAATTTTTACTGCTATGGATTTCAGGATCCAAGTAGGAAAACTGTCAATTCTTTTGACTGATGGAAAGGTAAGGGGTTTTTTTTTTTTCTTTTCAAGCTTACAAGTAGATTAAGTCAGTAATAGTTTTAGTCAGTGAATTTTCTTGTTTTCTTCTTCTGATGTTTGCCATGTGTTCATGCAAATTGACATGTTTATTGTTCTTTGACCTTTTCCAAGTCTATTCCAACTTTCTCACTTTCACAATAATCCAATGTTCATTTTAAGGTCCATTCTTTGACATTACATGATGGTTTTTTTCCTTAAGACTTGTTTTTTGTCTGCTTTATCAGGGTTTGATTTACCTCCTTTTCTTTTAGAGAAGGTAAGCTCGAATGTTGTGATGCCTTCAAAATGAGTACTTTCCTGATAGTGTTCTATACAGAATCGGTGCTAATGATTTGTAATGGGTGCAAAGGCCTTGTGGAATACTTGGCCCATATATGAGATTCTCTATACCAGGTCCAGCAATAAAACTAACAATCATCTCTTTGTTATATTATATGGAAATTTGATTTATTCACTTTATATTAGAGAGCAGTGCGTTTTCTGACACAATTCTTAGCTTGGTTTCAGTTGTCTTAATTGTTGGGGAGAATTATTTGGTTATCTCTGCACACAATGGCAGCCGATAAAAGATAAGAAACTGACATGAGAACAAGTTTAGGCCAAAAGGCCTATGTAGTCGGGCAAGAGCATAGAGATTTAATCTATGGTCTTAGCTTGGTTTAAGGTTATATTAAATATCCCAATTGCACCTCTATATAGGTTCTAAATCTTTAGATCTTCTAACTCCTAATCTATTTAGGACATAGTTTTCTAATCTGAATATATCTGAATAATAGTAACTTCCTAATCTTAAGTCTACCACTTTGTCCTCATCCAATTAGGATTATAATAATATTTCCTAATCCAATTAAGAATACTAGACAAACCTAACAATCTTTTCCTTATATTGTATTCTCTCCATTAATAAGAGAGTCGTTACTCTATCTTGCGCATAGCCTACACAAGGGCTCTATTGAGTATTGCACACACCAACATAGTTCAAGAAATACCTAAACCTTTTAACTAGAATTGCCATCCTATTTCCCTTGGTATCTTATGAACAATCTTACAAAGAATGCAATCTGTTACTCTCCACAAAAATCAGGCTCAAGCATTTTCCTTTAGATCTGTCTTTTCTCTTGCTTTTATCTTTACCAAGATTCTCTTGTAACCATCTTCCAAAATCCTTAGTCTGAAAGTGATTACCTATCAAACTTATCTATATCACAATTTGCTGAAGATAAAAACGACATATGAACTATAGATTATGTAGAGAACTCCAAATGAACTCGATTTTTCTTGTTTAACTCAATTTGCTTCATACGATCAAACTCAGATAGTTTTTCCTTAGGATCAGTCTCTTTAGTATGATCAAGTTCAAATATCTCCTTCCTTGGATCAATCTCATTCCTTGCTAAGACTTCTCCCTACAATCAATTTCCTTAATAGAATCGAATCAGATATCTCCTTCCTAAGATATTTAGTCTCAGATATCTCTTCCATAGGATGAAACTAAGACTGCATCAACAACCCTGGTGTCTCCTCTAGTATCTCCCCTTCCAAAGCCTAGTAACAAGTTTGGTTAATTTAACTGTTCTGTAGCCTGTGAGTCATCCGCTCACTATATTCATATTATGCCACTACAATTGCCATGCCAACCCAGGTAACCTGGAAACTTCGGAACCTTACTCTGCCAACTTGTTAACTACCTCTAATACCACTTTTTGGGAGAAATACTTAGTTATCCCAACATATAATCACAACCAAAGTAAAAGATAAGAAATTGACACGAGAATTTATGAGGTTTACCTCAGGGAAGAATACAGAGATTTCAATATAGTTAGAGATGAAAGGTTACGTAAAATATCTCCAATTGCACCTATGTATAGGTGCTAAATCTTGGATTTTCGCTATCTAGCAATTCTGGGGACATTTGATTGATAGATTCATAAAAGAATTTGAAAGCTGATTATCAGTAATGCTTTTAGTTATTCTCTTTCTTGCGCCTGATATTTTTGATTATTAAAGTTGTTCTCTTTGGCGCCGCACCCTAGGAAGGGGGTGGTGGTTGGAGGTGAGGTTGGGGACGAGGAACTCAACTGCACGCATGAGGTAGATGAGTGTGGAGCCAAAGGTTGAGCTCTCATGGAAAGTTCAACATACAACTTGAACTCCTTCTGTGCTTAGAAATTTGTTATGTGATCTTAATGCTGCAGGAAAGTTGTTACCCAAATGATCTACTGATTATGATTGAGTGAATGCAGTGATCATTGATAATTTTTGGTGCACATGATGATTTTGTTCCATAATTGAACTCCATAATTTTTGCTATTGTAATGCTATTTTTGTTGAATCTCTGAGTGTCATATAAAATTATGATTGGTGTAAAATCTGTTTTTACAAGCATTTCTGGAGTGGTTCACTGTTATCAATTTTATTTTTGATGTTATAGTGGAGTTCATCTGGACCTTTGCTTGAGGTTTTGGTGGGAAACTTGCTCTTTGGCTGTACCATGACTGAGAGTGAAACAGATGGGTCAATAGGAGGCAATCTTCAAGCAAATTATAAAAACTTGGAGAAGGTAAAGCATCCGTGAGGGAAATTGCCTTGTGCTTTCTTACCTTCATGCAGGTTTTATGTGTAAAAGTGTTCAATCTTCATACAGGTTTTTTGGGAGCCACTTGTAGAGCCTTGGAAATTCCAATTAAGCATATCGAGAAAGCATGATAATAGTTCTTTGCTCAATGGTGGAATCATGACCCTGATCCATCTCAAATCAACAAGCCAGCTTAACCTGAATCTTACTGAATCCGTGGTTGAGGTATTTAAAAATGAACTCATACTGTTACTAATTGAAGCATACGAATGCTTATTCTTGTTTGCTGCAGATAGGAGTAACTTAGGGTTCTTTTGTTAAAAAATTGTGTTGATTGTCATTAGGTAATCTACCAACTTTTAAGACCTTACCCGAGAATCAAATATAATGGATTTCTTTATGCTATTGGCATTTTGAATGTATTTCTAGCAAAAATGACTCTTGGAATATTCCATTGCTACTTAAAGCACATTAGATTGTGTTCTATGCTGCTTTTTGTGGTGTGATAATTCCCTTTTTCTGATCATTAAATTAGGTTCACTAGAAAATCTTGATACTTGTTGTTTCATTATGTCAGTTTGAATCATTAAATTGGGCTGTTGGGAAAATAATTGACAGATTTCTATGCATAAGCTAAAGAAGAATCAATTACAGAAGTATCTGGTTTCTTTCCTAGCAAAAACATTATATGATTGTTATTTGTCATTCCAATATGTGCTATCTATTATAGTAGTCAGCATTACTTATATATCCCATCTTTTCCTTCTTAAAGATAGTTTCCAGGGCAATAGAAATGGTTAAGGATGTCCAGGATCCACTACAGGTTACTGCCCATTCGAACAAAGTGAAGTTATTTGACTCTCAGAAAAGTGAGAATCTAGATAACAGAAGATATGCCCCCTATGTGCTTCAAAATTTAACTTCCTTGCCTTTAGTATTTTATGTCTGTGAAGGGGAGCCTAGTGCCGATGATCTAAATGCGCTGCTATCAGAAAGTGGAAGTGTTTTACAACCATCTTCCTCGGTTCCAATTTATGTTGATGAAACTCCAGAGAAACAACTTTTTCACTGTAGGCGTGCTCAGTCATCTGATAGACCTTGTGGCAAGCAAATAGTTGACACAGCGCATCATTTCATTATTATCCGACTAGAGGGGACATCCCTACCTTCACCTCCAATTTCAATGGATCTTGTGGGTCTCAGGTACTTTGAGGTGGACTTTTCAAAGCCAATTACTAAGCCCATAATAGGTAGCATTGATGTCTCAAAAGGAACTAAAAATGTTGAAGTGGATGGTAAGAGGGATGCAAAAAATGGCTTTGTCATTCCTGTTGTGATTGATGTGTCCGTTCAGCACTACACAAAGTTGTTCCGGTTATATTCAACGGTATGCCCAATATTTCTCATTGATTTAGGGATTTTATGTTCCATGACTTTAACATATGGGTGTTTTCAGGTTATATTCTTAAATGCAACTCCAGTTCCACTTGAAGTGCGTTTTGATATTCCATTTGGTGTGTCTCCAAAGGTATCTAAATGATGAAGAAAGAGAATTTACTTTAGTTCCCATTACCTAATCCTTTACCATCTTAACTGTTCCTCATTGCAGATTCTAGATCCAATTTATCCTGGTAAGGAGTTTCCTTTGCCTTTGCATTTAGCTGAAGCAGGCCGCACGAGATGGCGTCCTCTTGGTGACACTCATTTGTGGAGTGAAGCCTACAATGTCTCAAACATCGTTTCGCATGAAAGTAGGATCAGTTTTCCACGCTCCTTTGTGTGTTATCCATCTCATCCAAGCAGTGATCCATTTCGCTGCTGCATATCAGTTGATTATAGATGCCTGCCTATAGTTGGTTCAGTGAAGAATGAAGAAGGTTTGAAGCACTTAACTAAATTCTATAAAGATGTACCCCAAGAAATGGAAAGGTCAACAAAGCAGTTCATCTACCTTGTCACCTTGCATAGTCCATTGGTATTGAGAAATTATCTCCCAGAAGCAGTAACAATGGCCATAGAAAATGGTGGTGTTACCAATACTGCATTACTTTCAGAGGTTGGTGTAATGTCTTTTTTTGCATGACCATACAAGTTAGATTGTATAACTTTAGTGCCATTACGGATAAATTTCTATTTGCTATTTCAGGTGGAAACTTCTTTCTTTCATATTGATTCCTCTCATGACCTGACATTTGTCTTTAACATTCGGGGACTTAAGCCTTCATCTCTAAAGTTTGGACGTGCTGAGGTATTTAGTGCAACAGCTAAGTTTAGTGGGACGAAGTTCTCATTGTCAGAAACTCTTACTTTCGATTCTCTATTATCTGATGGTAATTTTTATAATTTCTATTTTTACCACTCTTGAAATATTATATTTCCATTTCTTTTTTATAGAAGTTCATTTTGTTCATATTCCTGCTCATTTCAGGTCCTTTGCATGTTACTGTGGAAAAAGTAATGGATGCATTCTCAGGAGCTCGTGAGATATGCTTATCGGTTCCATACTTGATATACAATTGTATTGGTTTTCCTCTGGTTGTCTCTAACTCTGTCAATGAGATCAAAGGCCACAATTCCATTGTGCCTTCATTGTATGATTTGGATGGGCATGACCAAATACTTGGCAGCAAAGGTGGTCTTAGTCTTCTTTTCTCTAATCAGGACAGGCATAAAGGCCCTCTTGATACTCATCTAACAAGAGGTTCATTGAAGAGTTCGAATCTCTCAAAATCCCATGACTACAAGTACTGCAGCAAAGTTTTGAATCCTCGGTATGAAGAGAATCATGACCTGGATACTGGAAGAGCATCGGTTGCTACTGTCATGAATGATTCCAATTCCAGCAGTCAATCAAATCTGAAATCAGATAATAAATATCCTGACGTCTTGTCTATTGATTGTATAAAAGCAAATGCTTGTATGTATTCTCCTAGTCATAGTTCCTCAGGTGAAATCATGGTTAAGTTGAGTAGGTGTCTGTCTGACACCATTGCCAAAAACATTCCTAGATCTTTGTGGTCAAATCCATTTTCTCTTGTCCCACCAACTGGTTCAACCAGTGTTATAATACCTCAGTTGTGTACAAATGCTGGGTACCTTGTATCTGTTAGTGCTTTTGCAGCTCCGTTTTCTGGAAGGACAAGGATAATCACTTTTCAGCCAAGGTTTTTGCCTGTCTTAATTTTAGTTAGTTGCTATGTGATGAATAGATCCTGTAATTCAATTTTTATTGCGTTTGTGGTGATGACTTCATTCTGAATTCTACTTCATATGATTTTTCCCCAATTCTGCAGATATGTTATCAGCAATGCATGCGGTAGGGATTTGCTGTACAGGCAAAAAGGAACTGATCGTGTTTTTCTGCTGGGAGCTTGCCAACATTCTCATCTTGAATGCACAGATACAACAAGGTAGATTAATATGTCCTAAAGATCCATTATTCTTGTATAGAAATGACCCATCTTGCATAAGTCTACTGCCAAACTTTATAGTTCTTGCACGCCTGCCAAATTCTGTTGGATGAAGGATCCTGTTGTTATTCTTAAGTGATTAAATTCAACCCCTCTCTATCAGCTTAAGCTTTTGGAGCATGCAGAAATTTATCATGGTATTAGAGCAGAGATCCTAAATTCAACTCCTACAGCCGCCCATTATTTGTGTTACGTGTTGGGCCTGTTTTTGAAATTTGTGTTCGACCCACACATGAGGGGTGTGTTAAGTAATTAAATTCAACCCATCTCATTGTGATAATTTTTACTAATGTCATTACTTGAATATTTGCTGCTCCAATAATGAAATCGTACCATCCAAGTACTGATACTGGCACTGTTCTCTGAACTTAAAAAATGGTGTCTAAAGTGAACTAGTAGTTAGAACTTGGATTGGAAGCAGGAATGTCATGTTGTGACCTTACAATCTTATACTTGCCTTCACATCAGGTGCTGTCTGACAGCCCATAACCTCCATTTCAAAGAAAGATATGATCTTGCTGGCTTTTAATAATAAATAGGTTTGTCTTTTTGGACAATTGATTTCAAGGAACTTAAACTTTACTATGTGTTTGGTTTGCTTGATCAGCTATTAGTTTATCCCAATTTTCAGATGTTGAATTGATACTGTGAGGATTTCCGATGTCCTCCCCACCCATGAAAGAGGAGCCACTTCCTTTAGAGATCTCTCCTTGACTTCCTATAACACTACATCTTTAAAATATTTTTTGCAGGGAACTATTATTTTGCATTCGTTTTAGTGAACCTGGATGGCAGTTTTCAGGTTCATTTTCACCAGAGCATCTAGGTGATACTCAGCTGAAAATGCGGAACTATATTTCTGGTGCTGTAAACATGATGCGTGTGGAAATGCAGAGTGCAGATGTTTTCGAAGATGATAAAATCATTGGAAGTCCTCATGGAAATTCTGGAACAAACTTGATACTTGTAGCAGATGATGATTCAGGCTTTATGCCATACCGAATTGATAACTTTTCAAAGGAGGTTTGTAATCAAGTGAACTATGTTTTCATCAAGATCATGTTTTATTAGGCATAATTGTCTATGCTATGACTAAATTCATTATTTTCAATTATTGGTTAAGCTTAGAAGTTGGAGTTAGAGATATTATGTGACCTGAACAGCTGAACTCTACCTTGCCAAGACTATCATACTCTTTATCATGCATTAGCTAGCATGAAAGACCATATTTGGCATTTTCAGCTTAAGAGAACTCATGTTCTGCAATATCATCCACACTCAGAAGGAAAATGAAGAAAATTTCACATATTTTCCTTTCGGAGAGAAGAGGAGCTTTGTTTGTTAAATATACAGAAACCTTCAAAATCTCTAGCCCTCTCTCTCTCTCTCTCTCCTTCCAATATGTTTATAACTTCTCATTAATTTTTATTACACTGGTAGAAGCCTCATTCATCTTTAGCCACTATACCACTGTTACTTTCATAAGAAACATCAATCTTTGTATCATATCTTTTTGCATCTGAATACTTTCAATGTGTCTGTAATTGTAACTTTTTTTTTATTGTAGAGGCTCCGGATTTACCAACAAAGATGTGAAAATTTTGAAACTATAGTTCACTCTTATACCTCCCACTCTTATGCTTGGGATGAACCTTGTTTCCCACACCGTCTCACTGTTGAGGTATGATTAGTTTCTAATTGAATTTGACATTTGTGCTGCGAGTTTCAGTTTATTTATGTAATATTCTAACATATATGCCTCCAAGTAATCAGGTGCCTGGTGAGCGTGTTATGGGATCATACACTCTGGATGATGTGAAGGATTACCCACCTGTACACTTACCTGCAACTTTCGAGGTATACTTTGAACTCTGCATTATTCCCAATGACTTTTTAATTTGGTCAACTAATGTCTTCTTAACTCATATTCCGTTGTTTCCCTCCAATGGCATGATTTGAAACAACCGTTATATGTACATGTTAGCTTAATCTTAAGCTATTGGAAAGGTTGTTATATGTACCATCCAACCTGCCACTTCGTGTAGTCCGTGCACACGTCCTATTTTCAATTTAATAGGTGACATTGGGATTTGAAGACGGGAGAACTGGCCCTAATTCCGTGTTTAGTTACCACTTTTTTCCAGAAGCCTAAGCTGTTGACAAGGGGTTTTTTTTTTTTTTTTATGTTCAACACCTTATAGAAGTGGTCATTAAGTTTCAAAATTGGAGAATTAGTCTTTATAGGTCTAAAGGACTCTCTGAACTCCCAACCATATATAGTACTTGGAACAAGATGCATGTCCATGCAAACCTAATGCTGTGTCTAACTTCTTGGAATTACACTACTGAGAAAGAATATATGATCAGTTCTTGGATGGAAAATTCTTTATGGCTCTAATTGTTTTCTTTTGGAGTGCTTCTGCACACACAGTCTCATCTTCTCTTGCTTTCTGGTTCAGTTGTTGATGACTAATTGAAATTGGAGAACCTCCACCATGTGAAAATAATATACCAGGAATATGTGGAAGCCTAACTTATAGTTGACTACCCAAGTTGCTAGCAAAGCAAACAACTTATAGTTGTGTCAACCATACTATCCCATACTAGACAAACTTGTGTATGATCACCTCTATCAAGCCCTGCTGCCCAGCCAGTTAAGCATAAGACCCTTCAATTGATGCAAGACGTTGAGATTGCTCACTCTGTTAAGTGATGCAATTGCAATTAGTTCCTTAAATTACCACCTGCAATAAAAGTTTAAGT
Source organism: Echites panduratus (assembly GCA_035221335.1). Lineage (NCBI taxonomy): Eukaryota > Viridiplantae > Streptophyta > Magnoliopsida > Gentianales > Apocynaceae > Echites > Echites panduratus. The sequence continues at coordinate 1,207,307 of JAWZTD010000148.1, read as the reverse complement.
TGGTGGAGAGAGATTGAATTTATACACTTAACATACCTTCTTAAGTATGGACAAACAATTTTTCAATAACAGACCCAATACGTGGATTAGAACACAATAGGAGCAGATAGGAGTCGAACATAGAACCTCCCTCTTTGATACCATGTTAAATTTGTTCCTGCTCTAAAAACTTAAGCTCATAGAGAGGGGTTGAATTTATATACTTAATGGTTCCTTTATTTTCTATTTAGTAGCATGTGTGTTACCACTTGTAACACCTGGATTGGTATTGGTCTAGTAACCTATTGGAGTGAACCAGTGGTGTACTTTAGTCCATTTTGGTATGTTTTTTCCTGTTCTTATTTTCATTGCAAAATCGTACCTAAAAACTTCTCACTCCAAATATCTTTTGTGATAGTCTGATGCTTTCCCTCTCCTCCACTGATTTGCCCTCACTTCAAGATTTAATTTTTAAGACAAGAGGGGTAGTAAAGTAGTAATAGCAGATAAAGTGAAGGGTATGAAACTGGAAATACCTGCTATAACAATTCCAAATATTGATGGTGGACTGTAGAATTTTTTAATGTTTGGGAGAATAAATATTTCTCTTATCATATTAACAAAGAATTACATGTATGTATATGTGTGTGTATATATATATATATTATTGTAGGATACAAAAATGGTAACTACACCAAATAGGTAACTACTAATAAATCTAAGATCTACACAGTCAATTATAAACATATCTAAAATGTGGTTGTAAACACAATAGTCTACATAGACAACTCAAGCAAACATTTGCAGATAGTGGTGTATAGAACAAAGGAATGATATCAAATGTGGGTTTAGATCTTTCACCTCCCCACCCCACCCCCCACCCCCACGCAACCAACACCCACATGGAAAAGAACAAAAAATAGCTCATGCAAAAAACTGGACATTTTAAAGATTGTTGTTGATGCAGTCCAACTATCTGCTTCTTTTCTGATCACCAATTCTTCTTCCATTTACTTTTCCAGAAACCCGAAAGAACTTTGCTGCTTTCTGTCCATTCAGAAGGTGCAATCAAGGTATACTTCTGATGTTTTGACTTTTAGTGCTTGTTTTTCTTCCAGTTTCTTTAAAGATCATTTCCTTTCTTTGTTTTAGGTTCTCAGCATTATTGATTCTGCCTACCATATGCCAACTTTAGATGCACCTCAGTTCAAACATAAAGGGGAACATGCAGAAAAGGGTGAAATTTCTGTTCATTACAATGAAAGGTTGCTGGTTGACATTCCTTTTGTTGGTGTCTCTCTTATGAATTCTTATGCGGAGGTATCTTAATCACTTGAAAACTATAATTTGAGGAAAACTGGAACTAAACTACTGAAGTGGAGCACTGGATATATCTGACTGTCTTTGTTTTGTAGGAATTACTCTTTGCTTGTGCAAAGAAAACAAGGTTTGATTTTGAGCAGAGTCTCGATCAGCAGAAGTTATCATTGCAAATCTCATTCTTGCAAATTGATAACCAGTTACCAAATACTTCTTACCCTGTTATCTTGTCTTTCGACCATGGAAATAAAGGCAATAGAGAAGACAGAAAAAAGATTACAAGTATCATTCAAATTGATACTGATAGCTTACCTGAACCTGTGTTTACTTTATCTGTGGCAAAATGGAGGTCAAAAAATCTGTCCTTGCTTTCACTGGAATATGTTAAATTAAGGTTTGTATTTTTCCATAAAAAGTATTCATAATTTGTCAACTTGATTTATTCACTTTTTCATGTATATTCCTATTATTGCAGGGTAACCAATTTCCATCTTGAACTTGAGCAAGAGGTGATACTAAGTTTATCTGAATTCTTCAAAAATATGTCTCTGAGGTTCGAGAGCAGGGTATGGCAGCAAATGGAGTTTACATTTGATCCATTGTCTCCTAGTCCCCCTGAGTTCTTCAAATCAAATGGGAATCACCATTTTTCGAATAGTTTGTCTCTGTTTCATGAAGACCACAAAAGGAGCTGTTTGATTCCAGAAGTAATTCCAATTGGAGTTCCTTGGCAGCAAATTCACCTTCTAGCCAGAAAACAGAAGAAAATATATGTTGAACTGCTTGATCTGGCACCAATCAAGTTTACTTTAAGGTTAAGACCCTCACTTACTATTTGTTACATCTTCCATCTCTTTCTTTGGAACTTTATTTGATATATTAATCCTTATTGATGTATTCTTCATTTCAGCTTCTCAAGCAGCCCGTGGACACTTCGTAATGGGGTCCTTATGTCAGGAGAATCCCTCATCCATGTAAGTGGAATATCGCTTTCATGAAAATGTCAAAATTATTTATGTCATAGTGTTGGTTAAATTTTCTTTCATGAACTATGATTTACAGAGAGGTCTTATGGCACTTGCCGATATTGAGGGTGCACAAATTCATCTAAGAGAATTGGTCCTTTCACATCAATTGGCTAGTTGGGAATCCATTCAAGAGATCTTTGTTCGGCATTATACTCGGCAGTCTCTTCATGAAATCTATAAGGTAATTGTCTTTGTTTGCACTATTTAATTGCTTAGTACTTTCTAATGTCTGCATGATGAGCTCAAGGCATTTCCCTTTATTTAACTTTTTATCGAGCAAGTTATTGCTCCTCTTCAATTCTTATTGATTGCTTCATGGAGATTATGTTGTTTCTGGGGCCTTCACCGTTTTGGGGCATATTGGTAAATAATCCCATGGAGATTACTGTTCAATTTATTATTGCTTGAGAGCTTTGAGCAGTAGCAACCTATCTGATGAATTATGCCTTTCAACCAGCTGAAAATGGAAATAATGTGCATCTAGTTTATTATCCTAAAACTTCTGGTTTGAACTAGCCCTCTCCTAAATTGGGAAATTACTTTGCTGATAGAAATTAGTGAACATTCTTTAACAGCAAACAACAAAGCTCCTTAATGTTAAGTTTTGGGATGTTGAAATGAATCTTCCCGCTGATGTTCTTCACAACATTTTTTTTTGTTTTCGTTTTATTGAGTCTTTTAAAACTCTGGTTATCTATTTTCTCCTAAAAGTTGGGTAAATTTTTTAAACTGATACATGGTTATTTGCAAGACAGGTATTCGGTTCTGCTGGTCTTATAGGCAATCCTATGGGATTTGCAAGGAGTTTGAGTCTTGGAATAAGAGATTTCATATCTGTTCCAGTCCAGAATGTATTCCAGGTATGTTATTATTTTTATTTATTGAATTACCCCATCATCTGAAAGCTTTAAGCATATGGTAAGAGAATACTTCCTCTGACTCAAAAAGATGGTCCAGGTTTCCTTTTTTATCTTTGTCCCAAAATATAATCCACTTTCTTCCTTGGGGAGATATAGCTATTATGTAAAGGATCAAATTAACCTTGTTAACTCTGTTAAAACCCCAAATAGTCTCACATTCTTAACCATCTAAAAGTAGGAAATCTTAACCTAGTGGAACATAGTATTTTAATCCTTATACATGTCTTACTCCATGCTCACATCAACGACATTTTAAAAATTCAACTTTTTCTGTCTTCCTCACTCTCAACCAATGAACCTTTTAATTCTTTCCATTCAAAAGTCAATAAAAGGTTATTTTTCAAAGATTGAAAATTAAGTCTCTGTCCAAATGAACCCAAGTTTTTCTATTATTATTACTTCAATACACTTCGTTGCATGTTAGAGTTTCTCAGTATCAACAAAATATTGAATGGGGAGTATACGAGTAAAATTACCCTTCAAAATAATTAGAGTAACTAAATTAACATTTTTTAATCTAAAAAAATGAAAGTGGACCATCTTTTTGGGACTTTGCAAAATAATTTATACACTTGAAACGCCCTCTTGTGGGCTGAACACAAATTTCTAATCACAAGGCCATCATGTTCGTGTCAAGTTTATAATGTGAGGCAACAAGAATTGGATGAGGGACCTTTTGTTCTATTACCATGTTGCACCTCATCTAGAAGTTTAAAGGTATATAGAGGAGACTAATTTATGTACTTAACACTATTCATTGATATAAATTTAACTTAATCGTGGAATTGACAATTGTTACTGCAGAGTCCTGCGGGACTTCTAACAGGCATGGCTCAAGGCACGACTAGTCTTCTCAGTAACACTGTCTATGCAATAAGTGATGCTGCTACTCAGTTTAGCAGAGCTGCTCATAAGGTAATTTTACATCTAATAGTAGATGAAGGTTTTTGAAGATAGCCTTGGCTGTAACTTGAGCATGTAAGTCCTTTTGCAGGGTATTGTTGCTTTTACAATAGATGAGAAGACTGTAGGGCAGATGGAAAAGCAACAAAAGGGGATGTCTTCACATAGCAAAGGTGTCATAAATGAGTTCTTGGAGGTTTGTAATTTTTCTTATAAACGTTTGGTCCTATTTATTTCTTTTAGACTGAGTATGCATCTGAAATTAGTTTGTGGCAATGATCTGAACTTCTTGCTCATTTACTTGTACTGGGCAGATGCATGTGAGTTATGACTGGTTTCTGGTGTTAATTAATATCTAATCCTACTATTAGCTTAACCTTATTGTCTGATGTCCTAAATGCACAATCCACCTCTGCAAGCTTGGTATGTGATAAATTAACATGTTTGATGGATCAGAATGAAAGCACTTATACTTAAGCCCTATTATCTGCTCCTTCCTTTACTTTTTTTGGCAAAAAGCGGGTATTCATGGATGCCTACCATTTTGATGACTTTAAAAATAACAAGAAAAGAGAGACTAAGGAAGTAGCCCCAACATGAGATAGGATGTACATCAAAGTACCTATCACTTGTCCAAGGCAATGCCTGACTCCATCCTTCGGTAGAATTAAGGTTTGTATCTAAAGAATAGGGCCCTATGAACCATAGATGACAGTTCATCAGGAGCCATACGCACATTGCAGCTTCTTGTTTTCCACAGTAGAGACAACATAAGCTGTCATTTCAGCTTTTTTTCTTTTAGAAGCAAAAAGATGTTTTGAATGGGTCTTGTTGAGTGGTTAAATTCAAACCTTCTATCTAAATTTAAACTTTTAGAATAGATTGAATTTAACGGTTCTCAATTGCATGCAAATGAGACCAAAAACACAATCTTTAGAAGACACCTAAAAATTATTTAGAAGAAACCTAAAAGAAATAGAATGTTTATCTTCACAACAAGTCTGATTTCAACAAATTCAGGTTATAGATAGATGAAAGTATCCAAATACCTAAAATTGTCCACAACTTACAAACAAAGGCACCAAGCTATCATTTAATGTATATAAATAATTATATGTTTATTTGTGTTTGTGTATGCATGTACATATATTTATATATAAATATTTGAAAATTACATGAGCAATTATTTTATGCAAAAAAAGATATAATTATTGATGTGATATAATTTTAATTACTATTAAGTAAATTATAGGAAAGAAACATATGAAATATATAAAGAATAGTTTTATGTTTATATATCGTGTGTGTATGAAACAAATAATGTAATATATACAAGTGGAGACTAGTGGAAATCTGAGAGAATCAATCTCCATCTCTTTCATTTTCGTCCCTATCCTGGTCTCTGTCCCCGCTTAAATGAGGAATGCCAACAGCTCATGGCAAATCCGGATCCTACTTTGGGTGAGGATTTTTTCATTGCTAGTGTCAAGTACTAACAAATATTTTACTTAAGTAAGGTAAGTTTTCTCAAATCCTATGGTCGACGATATAAGACTAGAAAAAAACTTTGTTCCCAAATTGAGTACAGGAATTTTAAGCACTCCCGTTAAAGACCACGATCCCAAATTCTAAAAGGAAATACTTAATTCATGAATTGAAAATGAAAATATCAGTGTCATTTAATCTAGTTGCTCAGACAAGTGGGAAATGTCAAAGTCGTAGAAGTTATGAATTCTCAGGCAATTAATTAAACCCCTCTCCTGTTTCATGTTTCATTCTAGAATAAGTGCAAAGTGGGTTCTTATCATCATATCCTTTTTCACATCCCCTCACCTTAAAGATAAATATTGTATCTGGGCATGTGTGCATAAAACCTGTTTAAATAAGGTGGTAATTGAAACTAAAAAATACTAAAAAATTGGTTGCATATACTCCATGAGCTGTTCACTCTGATATCTTCAATTGGTATTTATATTCTGTTAGAACCATACTAACACTTCAACATGATTCACTCAAGCCTAGTAAATTGCCAGTGATAATACAGAATAGATATGCAACATTTAACCACATAATATTATGTATTGCATTAGAGGAACCGATGATTCATATTAGATGTGAGTCGTCCCTTCTTTTAGGTAAATCTTGAAACTTCTTTCTTGGTTCAGGGGCTTACAGGCCTTCTGCAGTCACCCATTAAAGGGGCTGAAAAACATGGCCTACCAGGAGTTCTGTCAGGTATGCTTTCCGCAATCACAATTTTAATTTCTGCCCCTAATTCTGGTTGGCTTTGTGGTGCAGGAAAGTCCAAAATTAACTTTGCTTGTGCTGGATGCTATTTACCCTGATTATTATGCTTTCCTTTGCAGGTATAGCTCTGGGAATGACAGGACTTGTAGCAAAACCAGCTGCTAGTATCCTCGAGGTCACTGGAAAAACTGCACAAAGCATTAGAAACAGAAGTAAGATCCGTCATACGGGTTCTCAGCGTTACAGGGTTCGCTTACCAAGGCCTTTAAGCAGAGAATTTCCTTTGAAACCTTACTCTTGGGAGGAAGCTGTAGGAATATCTGTGCTCAGACATCCCAATCAGAGCACTAAACTCAGAGATGAGACTTTAATCAGTTGTAAAGCACTTAAGCAGGGTGGTAAGTTTGTGATTATTACGGAGAGACTCATTCTAGTGGTTAGTTGCTCCTGTCTGATAGATTTGGGAAAGTCTCACTTTCAAGGGGTTCTCGCCAATCCAGATTGGGCTGTAGAAGCAGAGATTCGAACTGATACCACTATCCATGTCACTAAAGATGATAATGTGGTACACATAGTTGGAAGCAACACAGATTCATTTTTCCAACTCCGGCAGAAACAGGGTCAGTTGACTGGTGGAAAGGCCTTGAACTATTCTGGTACTCTTCCACTGTTCCAGACTGACCTGGAATGTGCGAGCAAGGAGGAGGCGGAGGACCTCTTAAAAATTATGCAATCTACAATGAAGCGGGGAAAAGACATGGGCTGGGGCCGAACTTATATACTTCATCAAAGGAATCTCAGCTAACTTCGCCCGGCTGTATATCCTTATATGTATATTCGTTAGTAAATTGATATTTCTTCTCTTGTATGGTGTACATTCTGCATGCATAGTAGATTAGAAACTTATCACCCTTACCTCACTCGTTGATACTCTTTGGTTTTGGGTAAAATTTCCATTTTTATCCCCATTCTTTTTTATTTAGGCGTGTAAATCCTTTTTCTTTTTCTTGTCTTTTTAGGTTTGGAATGTTTATTCTTTACATTGCAAGTCCTCAATCATTATTTTTAACTATTAAAATCCCATGTATTTTTAATTTTGGAAATAAGATTCACATCTCTTGAAAACTGTAAAGGTTACCACATGTGAATATAAATGTCGATTTTAACCTCAAACATTAACATATATATATAGAGTGCGGATAAATGCACTCTGCAATTTGTTAAGTACACCCCTCAAATTTTAATAGTTAAAATGAGCAAAATGGAAAAGTCAATAATACCCTTTGTCTTATTAAATGTAAAAATTAATGAATAGCACAAATAGTTAAGTGCACCCCGCGCATATTCACGAAACTGAAACAAAACACATTGCTAGCCAACATTTTGGATTTAGAAAACATATTGAAGAGTCCCTTAAAACTTCAACATTTTCATTTCAAGTTTAATTGACAGATGATTATGCATCATTGTTGTCAAAAGAAGATCAATTTATAAGATTTAAACTTAATTTTTTGTTATTCATTGGGTTTTTTAGATTTTCTGTTCGTCAAAGAGGTCAGCGAGCCAGAGCTGACTTGTAATGGAAGAAGTCGGTCAGGTTAGGCTGACCTCCTTAGAAAGACGTCGGCTAGGTTGGGCTGACATCTCTCAAGGGAGGTCGGACATAATCCTGACCTACTTCTATTAAAGGAAGTTAGCTCAACCTAGCCGACCTTTTTTTGGAAAACAGAAACATAAATGTTTTCTGGAAAAAGGTCTACCAGGTTAGGCTGACCTCTTTTATGGGAGGTCGGCGGGAGGGAGGTCGGCCATAAGGCTGA
>JAWZTD010000148.1:1164703-1196391 GCA_035221335.1 Echites panduratus | reverse complement strand
TAATAATAATAATAATAATAATAATAATAATAATGAGAAAGTTTGAACTGATGCTAGTGTCATCTCAAGTTCTTCTCATTATATATGGTATAGATTGTGTGTGATAAGTTTTATTATTATTATTTTATTTTATTTTAAATTCTTGAAAAAGCATTCAATTGCAATGTAACATCTCGATTGAGGAATATGTAAAATCAAAATTTTTTTTTCTATTTTTGGTAGTTACTAGTTAGTCTATTCTAAGTATATTTAATTTAATATAGATACATGTATGATTTTAATTTAAAATACTAAATTATATTTTGTCTTATGGTAAAATCATGAGTTAGTGGGAGGATCATTTAATCAACGAATTAATAGAATGTAATTCCAATAGATTAAAAAAGGTGTTAAAAATACTTTAAATTAAAAATAATTTTACTATATTAAAAGTAAGGCAACTAATCTATATAGCTATCAAGTGTCTCAAACCGAGACGTTCCAATTCCAAATGAAACTACTTATTATTAAAGTAACAAAGCTTGACATTTTTTAACTTGATTTAAAACAATTAATCTCCACGTTTATGGCCTGTTTGATCCATCCTTCCAATAACATTCAGAACTTTAATCATGCATAGTTAATCAACTATCTTGCCTTCTTTTCCCTTTTTTTTTACATAAAATGATTAAAATTACTAAATATTAAAATTACTAAATATCTAATATAAAGTATTACTAAAATTACGAAATCACAAGAACATATAAATGATCATGGAAAGAATGAGACATATTAAAAAAAAGGTAAATTATCCCTCATGATCCTGAACTTATCGAAAATACTGAAAAATAATCTTAAACTAATTTTCAATCTATCCATAATCTTCATCTCTCAAAATGACCAACATATACACTTCTGTCAATCAGAATAGTTAAGTCACTAACAAACAGGGATAAATTTGTCCTTCAAAAGCCATTTGGGAAAAAAAATTCCAAGCAATTAAACCGAAACCATTCTCAACTCTTTTCTTCTCTCTCTCTCTTCTCTAAATGCTCTCTACTTCATCACGTTCACCACCCATTAAAATCACCTGCTACCACTAGCCCCTCACTGTCAGTAAGGTGGCCCTCTCTCCTTTGCTACCTTCTTCCACGGCCACCCACTCTTCTCTCTCCTTCTTCTTGCCTTTTTTCTTCCCCAAATGACCAGATCTGTCGTTTTTTCTACTGCACAGCTACCACTACAGCTTGCATGGTTGCAATTTTAGTTGCAAAGCCGGAGAGAATATTGGCAATACTGTCGTTGTGGGTACTTCCCTTTTTATCATTGGTAACTAATCAATTAATGATTCACAAAACCCAACAATGATCATCAACTAATTAGTCCAAATTTGCCCCGTTTCTTGATATCTGAAAAAAAACTTAATTTGTTTCAATCTTGATTAATTAACAAGAGTTGCTACAACTTACACAATTTCGAGAATTAAAAGGAGCCACAACTACAGAGTCATGATTTAGAGAAAAGACCTAGGTTGAAAAAAAAAAGACAAATTTACCCCTGCTAGTTAATGACTTGACGATTCCAATTGACATAAGTGTATTCTTTGATCATTTTAAGAGATGGAGGTTATGGCAAGATTGAAAATTAGTTTAGAATTATTTTTTAATATTTTAAATAAGTTTAGGATTATGGTGAGTACTTTGAACTTAAAAAAACTCATGATATATAATAATTAAAAATATTGAACTACCTGTTTATATAAGTAAATGTCACATAGATTTATTCAAAATTTATGACAACATTTTAATAATATAAGAAACCACCTTAACTTGATATTAGAAAGTAAAAAAATAGCTTTAAAAAATATTTTAATCAGAAAAAAATATTTTTGGATAACACACACAAAATTGAATAATTTTCATTTGTTTGATTTTTTATTTCCAAAAAATTTTTTAATTTAGATGGGGCGGGTGACACATTGAGTTTTTTCTCTTTTAAAAAAAAAAAGAAAGTATATCTTTAATTCCATTACATTCATGAGATAATTTACAGATTTTTTCTGGAAAAATATATTTTCATATTTTTAACCATTTGTTTGTATAAATATTAAATTTTCTTTCTAATGATTATTGAAAATTAGTTTTCTTTTTCAATGAAAAATCAAATTTTTTTACACATCTATTTATAATCTGAAATGATAATGATTTTATTAATTAAATAAACACTTTTAGATTAAAAATATAATTATCCCATGTCTAAAATGAAGGGAAATAGATCCGGAATTCATAAAGAAAACTCAATCCAAACCCGATTTTTTAAAAAAATTTATACACAATAGAGAAATTATACCTTTCTTTTGAAGATTATATATTGGTTTTTCCATCCTTTGTGTTTGGATTGCAATCTATAATGCTTCAAATCTTCTAATCTATTCCCTGATATCAAAGTTTCAGTGAACAAACTAGGAATAGTGAAGAAGAAATGTTTCTCTTGAGAGAGAGAGAGTGGAGGCTAGGGTTTTCTTAGACAAAATGTTTGATTATTCCTAATTGTTACTTAAAATATAATATATATATATATATATTTATATATTTATATATAGACAACCTAAAATAACCTAATTAGGGTGTTGGCTACAATGAGCCAAAAAATAATAATCCATCATAAGAAACTCTTTTATTTATTTTTAGTCCAAGTCCAAAAATAAATAATCTTATGGATTTAAGTCCAAATTAATTATAAGACCAATAAAAATAAATAATCATTACTTATTTTATTTAATCAGAACTATAATTAATCTTATGGAGTTAAGTCCAAATTAATTATAAGATCAAATAAAATAAATCATTTAATTTTATTCAAACTTAAATAATTAATTCCAAAGATTATATAGTCCTTAATTAATTATTAAATCTACATAGAACAAAATTAATTCCTTTTCAATTCCTATTTTAGAATGAAACAAAATCATTCATAGACAACAGGGCTAGATTAGGGACCTTAAGACACAATATTCTTAATGTCATAAAATGACCAAAATACCCTTGCTATATAATCGCAATATACTTAGCCATTTCAAACATCTTCTATTATTACCATAAGAAGATGATGTACTCCAAGAAGCATTACTGTAGAAACAAAAAACCTATCAAGATAAATCTCAACCCTTCGTCTTTGACCTACATGTGTATTGGAGAACAATCACTATGTGGCCCAATTCTACACATACAAAATGTACTAACCTAAATTGTCCAAGATCGCTATCTAATGACTAAAGGTAATCACCCTACTTAAAGGAGACTAATGTATTATAACCTTTATTTAATGGAATGCCCAATTCCAGTAACCGTTCAAGAGCAATTTATTATGATTTAAACTTCCAGTGATCCATACTTTGTTGTGCTGAACATCCCAACACGTAGATCGCCTATTTAAATCAAATTGGACCTTATTGTATGAAATAAAATATGCATTAAAAATAATTCAAAAAACATCTTAATTAAATTAATAATTACAGAAAATTTTTAGTCTTTTTAGGCATAAATCCCAACATAAAATACTTTAAATATTAATGGGGTTGTTAAATAAATATTTTAAATTGTAATGCACAAAAACATGGAATTAACACACACTATAGTCCGTAAATTAAATTTTAAAATAGCATTAATATATCATGTGTTCAAATATCTATCTATTATATATAAGTAAAGCAAGCTCCTAAACTTTCAAAAACCTCGGTTTTTCATTACGTTCTCAAATCTCATTTCACGTATTCCACGAATCTATTTTTTTCTTCAAATTTAAATTTTAAAAAATTAAAAATTTTATTAAATAGATAATGAGGAACTCTTTATCTTCTCCATGGGAATGTATTAAACTCATCAAAGTTTCTCGATCTTCTACATTCACCAAACTCTAACTTCCCGTAATCATTGTTATGTGAAAGTTATATAAATAATTCTTTTGGTATTGCTTTTATGATCTTCTTTTGAAATGTTCATCATACAAAATTAATGATCATGTTTATTCTTCTATATTAAAAACTCTATGTCACCATACCATTAGGTATGTAAATGAATTTGTTTGATTGTTTAGTTTTTTTAGTCTTCTTTTGAAAATATTTGCTAGTATTGTCCACGAAGCCTTCTTCATCAACCATCCAACACATGAGTAAGGGTGTACATGGGTCTGAAATTTAATATTTTAGACCTAGATTCAACAAGAAAAATTATGTATCAGACCCCTCAAATTACCCGACGGATACGACATATGTTTGTCCAATTTCGACCTATTAGGGTACGGGTAACGGATCGGGTATATTTACTAAAAAATCTTGAGATGCTCTTAAATAATATAAACCAAGAATCCTCGAAAACACTAAATATTTTAATTCAAAAATCTTGCCCCAAATATAATAATATCTAGTATAATCCAAGAGAATCTCATCTTGGATATGTCCATCTTGTTGTATGCTAATGTTCCCAAACTGCTGTAATATCCATTTGTTGGTGGCCACTTAGGTCCTTCAAGTTCAACCAAAGGCTTTGTTGCTGTTTCACCAAAAATAAGCTCAAGTTCTCCATATTCTGTTTCCTCTTCTTGATCATCACCACCCTTCTTGACCTCATATCCTCATCCTTCAACTTTATGTAGCTTCTGCTTCTTTTCCATCTCGGGTTGCATCTTTAGTGTCTTTTTCAGCAATAGATGCATGCAGACAACCGAAGTTAAGGGATTAGATTGAGGGGTTGAGTTGTGAAAACTCAAGCTGTGATGTCTGAACTAAAGATTGAAAAGTGAAATTGGAGGCGTCAAAGCAATGTAAGAGTATTAAGTATTAGGGTTTCATACAAGAGTTAACCACATCCATTAAATATAACTTAGGAAAGATCTAATGGTATATAAAAAATCTTTTTTTAATTAATATATTAATCAGGTCGAGCCCTAAATGGGGGCACGAGATCGTTAATCTCTATTCCTAGCGCAGTTATTAAATCTTAGACGGGTTCCGGCCGAGTGTGTGTCTGGGTCTGAAAAATCATATATTGGATCCAAGATAAATGGGTCGGTCGTACTCATGAGCCATTGCCGCTTGTGATGGAGTGCTAAGGTAATTATTTATGGGGTTTGATTTGTGTTATTTTTTATTGCTAGAATATTTCTTGCATTAATATTTAAGCAAATATTTTCTTACTTTGTAGTAATATTTATATTTATGGGGTTTGTTTTAGTTATTTCTTGTAATTTATTAATTTCTTCATTTTGATATTTTCTTCCATCACACTTTCTTTTGAAAAATTATAAGTTTTTTTTTTCCAACTGCTTGTGATCAATAAACTTGGGAAAATGAGCGATGGTAAAGACATTTATCTTTAGTTTAGATTGCCTTTTCATATTCAAAAAATAAGTCAATCTCATTTTTCGTTTTTTTTTCCCCTGGAAATTTGAGCTAAGATTGAGATGTAGTATTTATATTTCAGAGATTAATTAGGGCACTATCAAATAAGAAAAAAGATATAGTATATGTAAACATACTCTCAAAGTTAAAAAATATATATATAAGTTTTAAAATTCTCTTGGGCCTAATATGATTGAGATGGAAATGCATCGTTTTTTTTAAGTATTATTAATAAAAATAAATTGAAATTATTTTGATATCACTAAAAAAGTTAATACAATGAAAAAATAAAAAAATAATAATGATATAATAAAAATATTAAATATATATTTTTTGAAAAAATTCCGTGCACTGCACGGGTAATCATACTAATTACTAACGATACTCAATAATTATCATTGTTCACTAATTAAACAAATTATTCAAGATTGTATTAACTGATATCATAAATTAAATATTTATTAAATTAAAAGTATTATTTTAATATCTTTTAAATAGTATTACATATTACGAAAGTTTATTTCTAAAAAAAAGAAATTTTGAATAATACAAAATATTAAACATTGGTGTTCTTTGATTTTTTTTATAAAAAAGATAGCAATGGTGACTATTCATAATTATAGCATTGGAGATATATTAAAAGATTAATTATTTGAAAAAGAAAAAACAAAAAAAATAAAATAGAAAACATCTAAAAGTTGTTATTTTAGAAAAGTATTTTATAAAACAGTTTTTCAAAATAAGTATACCAAACAAATGTGTGTTTATAAAACAAGTTTTTCAAAATTTTCAGAAAAAAAAATGTTCTCAAAACAAAAACCAAGCATGTTATAAATATATCAGAGGGAGTTGATATACACATAAATTTTTATTATTAACACACATCCATTTTTTTAAACACCCTCCATTTTTATTAACACACATCCCAAACTTCCAAAAATAACCCAGACAGGAATAAAAATGCATACATCCCATTTGCAAATTATAAACACACACCCCCCTCCCTCTTCCGCAATGGTCTGCGAGAGAGAACTGAAAGTTGAACTGCCGACCGAGGATCTTCAACCGACGAAGCTTAGAAGTCCATTACTATCGGCCGGTGTTGGGAGATCGACACAGCTCCAAGAAGAACTACTTCCTCTACCGACAGTCCTTCTGTGACATTTCCAGCTGCCGACAGTCCTCCTACATTGGCAACTGTAAGTATTTTTTTTTCCAAAAGTTTTCAATTGCAATTTGGATGTTGTTGTGAATGTCCAGCTGCTGTAAGTTTGTGAATTTGCATTCTCATTGCTTGGAGGATGCATTAATGAGGATGCATTAATGAGAGATGCATGATTCCAGACGAATTGATTCATTGAAATTGGAAAAAAAAGACACAATATTAATTTTGTGAATAAAATTGTAGTTAAAATGCAAGGCAAACACAGGAGAAGAGAGTGAATTGCATTAGTTGCAGTTTTGAAATGATAGGTGTAAGTTCCTTTGTGGATTAGAAAAATGTCTAGTGATTCAAATGTTAACAATGTTGGTGGATATAGAGTCGGTAGGAAGGTGCCGAATTTCATATGCCGTGGGAGAGATGACGGTCACCCTAGATGACGTCGCCTGTATATATGTGATTCCCATTTATGGAGGAGCATTGCTTATACCTCTGGGACAGGAGCAGTTGAGTGGAGAGGACTTGCTTGTTCAGCTGTTAGGATGTGAGAGATGAGCTCGGAAGGAACACTAGTGCATCCTCAATATGACTGATGTGGCTTAGGGATCGATATAATCACTTCGATGACATTGACACGAACGAGAGAATTTAGGCCTGTTTTCGACCTTACATTCTTTACCTCATTGGTTGTACTGTCTTCTCTGACAAAACTGGCACTAGAGTGAACTGTAGTCTGTTGCAACTATTAGCTAACGTGCACGATATACATAATTATGTGTGGGGTGCAGGAGTGTTAGCATATCTATATATGCAGTTGGGACATGGTTATCAATGGAGGTGCAAACAATTTGTTGGATCGATATCCTTGCTACAGGCATGGATATATGAGCACTTCAAGTCTCAGCGAGTTGTGCATTCTCCTGCATATGAGTTGCATGAGCCGAGGGTTCTGATGTGGGATGCAGATCGTGCCTTCAGAGGTACCACCGATAGGCCTAGGGTAATCCAGGAGCAACTGGATGCAATGGATTATTAGAGTGTAATTTTATTTACATTTTTGTTTACTTATGTGAGGTTGACATACATGGTTCAAAATAATTTAACTTCACAAGTGCATTAATCTCCTTTTTTTACCCATGTTTATGGATGTTGATGTTCTTTATCTTATTTATCATCCACCAGGACTTATGATTCATTTGTTGTTTTCAAATATAATAATTTATATAAATTTATTACTATAATACTTTATCTACAACACTTTTAACACTAAATTAATAACAACACTTTTAATACTAAATTATAACTATAATAATTTACCTACATTTTTCATACCCTAGATGAATTAATTAATTATTTCATAGTATATATTAGTTTCATTGTGGATGTACATTATGGATGTACAATTTAATAACATAATATTTGAGAGGATAATATGACATAACCCATATAAGTAAAGTATTATAGTTAATCGATTAGTACAGATAAATCTTCAATTTTATTACTCCCCTTACTAGAAATAATGGTATGCAAAAAAAAAATTACAAGAACATTGTGAGAATTGCTTTGAAACTTTTGCAACACAAAAAAATTGGAAAAAAGAAAAAATTAATTGGCAAGTTACAACCGACTGGAAAGATCATGGTCGACCATTTACTGCCGACAATTATGAAAAATTTCAACAGTGTTTTTTCAACCAGTTTGTAAAATTTTGACAAAGTGTCACCGACTAGGTGATAATAAGTCGGTATTCTATGAATAAAAAGCATGAACCTGCCGACTTTTTACTAATATGCTCAGCTATGGTTTGTCGATTTTCTATGTGACGAAAGAATATTTCATACTATATTTTTATACCAAGATACTATTCAAACTTACCATTTTTTCATCCCGTGTCCTTGTAGATGCATTGTTGGATTTCATACTACTTCAAAGAATTTTATAGCAAGATTAATTGAATATGGGTTCAAAAATTTTTTTGAATGAAAGTTGTGTTGTTCAAATGCCTGACTTGTGTATGTTTTCTTTCCCCGAGACCTCTCTCTTGCATTCATCTGTTGTGTGTTTATCAAAATTTTTTTTTCCTTTCAAGGTTGATTTAGTCTTTTCAATATTATAAACACATTCAACTTAAAAAAGAAAATGTGTGTTTATCACGATGAGATATGCAAACATCCGTTCCTATTTCAAAATAGAAGAATAAGGGTGAAGTTAGAAAGAAATAATCGATTGAATTATTTGGATAAGTTGGGCGGGATGGATAGGTTGGCGGACGGGCGGGCCTATCTCTTTCTTTCTTTTTTCTCCTCTAGTTTTATAAAATAAAAAAGTTTACTAAATAGTAGTATCTTTTTGGCATTTGATTTGAAAGACATGTGATATTGATAACACTTAATTTCAAGATTAGACATTGCTGTTATTTGGTGCTGTTGCGTTTTTCCATGTGTGGGATCTTGAAAGGGCACCCTCTACCTCTCTCCGGCCCCTCTCTCTGCCTCTTCTCCTCTTTTTCTTCCATCTTTGTCTTCCTCTTCTGAGCGTCTACGTTTTCCGCATTTGCAAATTGATTCTGCGAACAAGTCACGAAATGTGGTTGCTCTTGTAAGAAAACGCCATTGGTTGCTTGCTTCTAAGTTTCATATTTCAATATATATAGTTTTCTTCTTATTATTTTTGGGAAAAAAGACCCAAATCTCTTCTTCTTCTTCTTTCCTATAGATAATCGAGAGATTCTCAGTAGTTGGTAAGCGCAGGAAGCGGTATTTCCTCAACACTACAATTATTTTTTATATAATTTCTTTCACTAGGGTATAAACCCTGTCTCTTCTGTGCTTATTAGTTCCTCCTCCCCCAACCGACGACTAGTAAACAACAGAAGAACACTTGTCTAATACTACTAAGTAATTATTATTCTTATAGTTGAAGCAAGTAAGTTAAGGGTTTTTCCTTTTTTTAACCCTAAAATGCGGAGGAGGTTTTTATCATTATTATCATACCTTCATCATCGAGATCTACAGATTTAGTAGTCTCACCGACATTTTATGTTTTCTACCGCCGTCGCCACTACTTTCCGTTATGACAACTGCCAAACGTGCTTACAAGCTGCGTATCCTTGTTTCTTTTTAAATTGGATATATATATTTTTTGCCCTATTATATGTTTTTTTTTCCCCTAATAGTGAAATTCTTTTAATCTCTTGGACGATGAGAATTAGGAATTATTTTCCTTTTTCTTGAGATTTTTGAATTGCTATTTGTAATTTTCTCCATTTTTTTCTTTCAAATACCGAAACCCAGCCTTGACATAAATCTTGTCACAGAGGAATTTGTAGCACATTCTCAGAGTGTAAACTGTTTGAAGATTGGGAGGAAGTCATCCAGGGTTCTTGTAACCGGAGGAGAAGACCACAAGGTTAATCTTTGGGCTATTGGCAAGCCCAATGCTATACTGGTCAGTTAGATTCATTGCACTTTTTTTTGGAGTTCATTTTTCCATTTTTTTAATCCCTTTCCCTGCCCACTACTGTCCATTTCTATTCCTTTGCTAATCCTCTGTTAACCCTTAGCAGTTCTACATTGCCTAGGTCTCATTTCTTGATTCCAGTAAATTTAGCTGATGAACAATCCAACCCCTATGATTATCTCCTCAATATGTATTCAAGTTTTCAAGATCAAAAGCCTTTTTCACTCTGAAATAGCTAAATTTTCTTTTGCATTCCCAGTTGTAGAACAGGATCATTTGGAACTTTTTTTCCTGTTCATGGTACTGATAAAATAGATAAGTAACATTCTTACAAATTGTTCAATTGATTAATATTTCTGGTTCTTGTCTAGAGTTTGTCTGGTCATTCAAGTGGCATTGATTCAGTTAGCTTTGATTCTTCTGAGGTGTTGGTAGCTGCAGGAGCAGCCAGTGGTACCATTAAGCTTTGGGACCTGGAGGAGGCTAAGAGTATGCTTGATTTAGTGCATCAGTTAATTACGTCTTTCTTCTCTTTGGTGATTTTACTGCTGACAAAATTCGTTTTATTTTTTTTTTTTTTGGGGTTGAGGAATCAGTTGTTCGCACCCTCACTGGTCATCGATCAAATTGCATCTCCTTGGACTTCCATCCTTTTGGAGAATTCTTTGCTTCTGGATCACTTGATACAAATTTGAAGATATGGGATATCAGACGGAAAGGGTGTATTCACACCTACAAGGGTCACACTCGAGGTGTAAATTCTATCAGATTTACCCCAGATGGACGGTGGGTTGTATCTGGTAGCGAGGATAATACTGTGAAGGTTTAATCGTTTCCCTCTTCTTATCTCCATACCTGAACGGAAAAAATGAAGAATCAGTTTGGCTACAAAAGAATACTTCTTAAGACTATACAACTGAATGAGTTAGCATTAGTGTTGTCCCTTCAATATACATTGTCTAACTGAGCAGTTATTTCATGTGGGGGAAGTTGTCAATTTCATGTTGTAGATATGTTTTACATCAAGAAGACCTTGTTCTCAAGAAGTCAGGCAATTGCTTCTTGTTTGACATAGTAGTTTGGCTTACGTTTCCTTATTTTTTCATGATTGTATTACCTTTTTTGCAGCTCTGGGATTTAACTGCAGGAAAATTGTTACATGATTTTAAATCTCATGATGGGCAGATCCAATGTATTGACTTTCATCCCCATGAGTTTTTGCTCGCAACAGGTCAGTAAGTACTTTTGTTATGGTGCTTTGTTATAATTTTTTCTCCCTTTTGGTCAGAATCTTAATTCTAGATGGAGTTGTTTAATTGCACAAGCTTTTTATAAATAGTTTTCTATTTGCTTCATCTTTCAGGAGTTGACAATGCTGTACACGTATAAGAATATTTAATGGTGCTTTTTCTGGCTCTGAAAAATCTAAAAAATGACAATGCAATTTAATATTTAACGTAAAACAGGTTAATTGAGTGTTCACCTGAGATGAATTCTTATCGATTTAATTGTGGTTATAGTTTTTTCAGCAGTTATTTTGACATTTCATTTTGCTTCGCACATCCAAGTGTTTATATTCGGTAAGTCCTCATTTTCCTGAGTAATGGCTTCTTGTGATCGAGATCAATTCGCATATGGACTTCCTAGAAGTATTCCTGATTTGGGGCCTGAAAAATGAATATTTGCTCCTTCAGCCCTTCATTTTGTTCCTCATAGTATGTAGAAGTATCAGGCGGTTATTTGTTTCTTTGAATAATCCTTGAATTGAGTTGGTAGTCTTTTCTTCATGCTTCAGTTAAATATGTGTTTTCAGCAAGCTAACTCGCTCTAAGCATGGAGTGCATGTGAATAAATGAGTCTAATAATGTGTTGTACATGATCTTTGAATCTTGAGCTTCATTCATGGTGTTTTTTTCAAGCTCTACATGGTTCTCCTGTGAAATATTGTTCCAGACATTGGTTGTATCCTATCAATCTACTTCCCTTCTTTTTTTGGGCTTAAATATTACTTATAAATGATCTTGTTTTCTCTTTGACCAAACAAATAATAGAATTCTTTAGTGGTAAGTTTTATGCCGAACTTCCAGAATCTTGAGATTAGTTCCTTATGACATATCAGCTTAGACACTTGACTGTATACCAAATAATAGAAGACAACTTCCCACTTATCAATATTGCAATTTTGTCCTGTGGTCTCCTCTTTATCATTGCCTTCTATATTTCAAGATGGAAATCTTTCTCTTTGGGCAACTATCTAATTTCTCAAGAAGTTCCAAAAGCTACCCCATAAAGAGAAAAGTCTGATTCCAAAAGATTCCCCATGAGAATTAGCTTCTTCATGTTACTCTTAATTATACAAAGTGGTAGTTCTTTAATGAAAACAATTGCTGTATTTGGATTGGACATTTTTTGTGTAATTTTCTCTTTATGTTGAAAAATACAGTTAAAATTATGAGTGTTGAAATATTTTATTGAATACTTGTTGTGAGTTAAATTGGGCCGATAAATGATATGATTCCAAAATAAATAGAATGTATTTTAATAGATTATTTAAGAATGTAAGGTTTAATTGAAAGGTATTAAAATGGTTTAGTTAATGTGAATAGATAGATGGAGCTCACATCTGGGCCATGAAGAATTCGAACTGAATGAAAAATTTTTTAAGGTAAAAAGTTTGTTGAAAAAATCTTCTGGTGGGGGAATGCGAAAAAATTCTCTGGACCTGGGCTCATTTTTAACTCAGAAGTTCTATTGTGAATTGTTGGATTTCGATAGATCTTGTGAACAGCAATTTGTCGTGTTTTCTTGGTCTGCAAAAACATTATTTATTCTTTTTCCTGGCACATCTTTGCAATCCACATTCTGATTTTTCTTTTAACAGGCTCCGCTGACAAAACCGTGAAATTCTGGGATCTTGAAACTTTTGAACTTATAGGGTCTTCTGGGCCTGAGGTGATTTTCCCATCTTATGAATCAATTCTTCTTATTATTCTTCCTAATTAACAAATTCCTGTTTGACGTAACTTATTGTTCTTCCAATCCAGACCACAGGAGTACGTAGTATGACCTTCAATCCTGATGGTAAAACTCTTCTTTGTGGCCTGCAGGAGTGTTTAAAGGTAGGTTTTTATGTTTCTTTTTCTTTTTCAGTGGTAATAATGGAATAAGGAATATTTGTGTCATCATCATCTCATCAAGTTCAATACTTTCTGTAGGTTTACTCATGGGAACCAATTAGATCCCATGACACAGTTGATGTGGGATGGTCTAGATTGTCTGATCTTAATATTCATGAAGGGAAACTTCTTGGATGTTCATATAATCAAAGTTGTGTTGGAGTTTGGGTTGTTGACATCTCGGTATGCGTATTTGTATCGATAATTGAATGTCTGTAGTGCTTTCCCTTTTTCTCATTTTCAAACTTCAATATGTGGTGAGCATCCTCTCTAAATTTTGTCTTTACAGCGGATTGAACCCTATGCAATGGGAAGTACAAGCCATTTAAATGGCCAGTCAGAACTGAAATCTAATTCGAGTGGGAGTTTGTCCATGGGAAGTGAGGACGTTGTGAAGAACAGTTTGGGCAGACTATCCATTTCACGAAATCCAGATCCTGTGAAAGAAACTAAATGTTCTGTCAGGTTTTCCACATCAAACAATTCAGATCTTAGCAAGGAGTCCAAACCTATTGCATGTATGCTCCATTTAGCCATTATTGTTAGTTCTTATTGATCTTTTTTCCATTTGATTACTGCCCTTTATTAAGCTCTCATGCATCTCAAAATCCCTTCTCTAGACCTTGGCTTAGAACTTTCTCCTGTCTTTATTTAGTTGTGCTTGTAAACTTTTATTTTAAGCAGTACATATGTTTTCTACTTTCTATGTACTCGTTGAGCCTGGCCACTAAAATCATCAAAGGAGTCTACCCAAGTTATTTAAACATTTGGGTATTGATCATTTGAAATTGAGAAAGCACAACCTTTTTTTTTTTCTACCATCCTCTCTTTGTTGCCATCATTTTCAGAGTTTTCCTTTATGATAAATTTTTACGAGTCCACTTCCAGCAGTCATGCTGTCCTTCCTGATGTTAAATAATACATTCCACTTCCTGATGTTAATTTTTTTCGGTGCTGATATTTGGAAAGATCTTTAGGCCAGGTTCACCCCATATATACCCCATATGTTTTTCTGCATGTTGTTTCAACCAGCATTCTCTTCTTTATTTAATTGAGCTTTTGAAATTTGTTTAATTTTTTGGTGATTAAAGCTATTGCAAGTGTTCCTGGTACTCCTCTGAGGTTAAACCCCAGCACTGGTCCAAAAACTACTGCAATCAATTCAACAGCAGTTGTGAATGCAACAGCACCTAAGAGAAATTCTGTAAAAGTTCAGTCAACAACCAACACTGTCTTCAGCAGGTCAGATATAATACCTGTAGTTGTCCCTCGTAATAATTCAAGGTTGGAGCAGTCAGTGGAATCTAGGAAGGAAGGGCTTGTTGGAAGAACAATGCCATTGTCCTTGCAGTCAAGAGCATTGGATATTCGAAAGTTATCAAGTGTAAGGGATGATACAGAGAGGTTGGTTGCTGCTTCACCCTCTGAAATAGAGGTCCCAAAGGCAATGGGTGTCTGTGTCGTTGCGGATAGAGACATTCTTCCTCCTGGTAAGCACTTGCTGGTGGTTTGCTGGTAGTTTTAGAGGAATGATGGTCAGGAATTTTTTGTTCCTATAAAACTTGAAACATTTATTTAATGGGTGAGTGAATCGCAAGATTTGAGATGGATGTATTTCAAATGTTTGTTTCTCTAATTTAATGTTTCTGAGGTGTTTTTATTCTTGTTCTATTGTTAATTTCTTGATAGTTCTTTTACATTTCAGTAATCAGATTTAAGGATGACACTCTTTTTATGATTGAATCCTGCTGCAAAATAAGAATATGCTTTTCATACATCACTTTTATGTCCTGGGAATTGGAGACTGTAAACTTCAGTAACTTCTGTCCATTTGTCTTGAAGAACTTGTGTACTTCCTCGGTTGGAGTAGCTCAAAGTACAAGGATTAATGCCCGGTTAAAATTTATAAAATTATTATAGATCAAAATAAGTAAAACTAACTAAACTTAAATAATTGACTTGAATTTGAGCTGGTTTTCTTTCTCTCTCATATTTCCCCATATTTAGTTTAACATAAGGGTAAACTAGAAATGTTTCTCTATTGATTCATGAGATTGACATCTAAACTGAAACAAGAATAGAAAATTTTTACAATTATTTCCAATCAGAGATGGTATAATGAACTTCTGTTTTTGTATTGCTTCTCCCATTATTTGAATCAAAAGAGGGCTATATTCTTTTGTTATTTGCTTTGTTATTCTCTAATACATGACAAGTAAATTAGATTGACATGGTTAATTTCTGTCGTTTATCTATATGATAGCTGTTATGTTAGTTTTCTAGGAAAAAAAAATGAAGAGATATGTTGATTAACCTCTTATAGTTATTTCTGTGGCAGAGGAAACCCGTGTGCTAAATCTTAATAGAGATTCAGGCTTCATGGATGGTCAAAAAGGAGGTATATAAATAATGGTTTGCAGTTTGTTATGGTATGCCATCTAATTTACTTTCTGCTGAACTGAAATTAGGAAAAACACGTTCACTTGTTGCAAATTGGGAGAGGAAGGAAAGAGTTCCTCTTTACCATGGTGGTGTCATCTCTGCCAATGTTCCTGGGACAGTGCATACTATTAACATTCATCCAACTAATGTGGTAATCTTATCTTCATCTTATTCTTTTTTTTCTTTTAAATGCCAATAACTTGTGAATTTGTTTTGTGTCCTTGGAAAAACATTAGGGACCTTTTAATATGCTAACTAAATGGGAAATTTCCTGGGAAAAGGAATTGTGTTATGTTAAAAAAATTGACCTAGTAGTCAATGATTGCACATGATTCTTTGGATTCTTCTGTATCTTTTTGTTGTAGATTTCATTCTCGAAACATGAATATTATCCCTATGTAACCTGAAAACAAGTTTGTTCCGATGTACATATGTGCACTGAATCATGTGTAAGGTTCCCGAATATTTGGGCATGCAACTAACAGACATGAAATTATTGAACTTAATCAAGTATCTTGTTGTCTAAGAAACTTTTTGGAAACTGTAGATAGAATAACTGTATAAAAGTTGTTTTCGGATCCGTTCTCTATGAATTGTATAAAGGGAGTGATTCAATATTGTCTGTCAATATGATGTTTGAATTGTGGCTGGAGATGGTTAAACTTCTGTTTTTTTATCAAGAGTATGTAGTATCAGTAGTTCCCGTTGTAATTGAATTGATAATATCAAGATTTCCATATTCTATAGGGGCACGTTTTGCAGGCCTCAATATTTATTTCTTTGGAAGGTATTTTTATAAAAATTTTTCAGGATAACAAATATTTATCATCCTTTATTTATTTAATTTATTTTACAAAAATCTTGGAAAATGGATATTCTAAAGCATTTGAAGTACTCGGAAGTGTAACTTTTGCAAATTAACATTCTTCATGTGATATTACTCTAAGTCTGGAAACAACTTGTCCATTCAACTAATTGTTTCATATCACAGACCTTAATCAAAGATGAAGCTCTTTAAAGTGCTATCATTCAGCTTGCTGCTGCAGCCATTATGCTTGACATAAAATCTTTAACTTAGCTTATCCTAAATCTGCCCTGAGGATTCTGCAGTGTAATATTTCATAATGTTGTAGTTGACTTGGAGTGGACAATCATATAAATTTCTAGCTTTTAACTTGAATTTTCTTAAAATGTAATTCTTACGATGGGTATATGCTGTATTTTGTCTGGTGGACATGCGGCATCAAGCCTTTGCTACGATAATAGCTCCTAAAAGAAATGGATAACATCTATAAAACTGAACTGCATGTGATTTTGTTAAATGCATTTTATGCATGAGATGAGAATCATCCGCATCAATTGATAATACATGTCATGGAGAACTAGGTCTGTATATATAATATGTATTACTTTGATATGATATAGTAATGGTTATCTCTGCCTCGATTCTTTGGAACTCCTAAACTAATCAGGGAGGTCATCCTTTTTCTTTTGAGAAGGAGACGGAATCTACAAGTGAGGAGGATGTTTTAGCTGACTTGATGAAACATCATGATCAATTTATTGGCTCCATGCAGACTCGTTTAGCCAAACTACAGGTAGAGATTTAAACTACGATATATATATATATATATATATATATATGCTTTTAAATTTTATTAACTTGTTTTGACCTCCTCCTATTCTTTATGATCCTGTTGGCATATGACCTAAGGGGAAGCCAAAGTATGTCTAATCACAAAAGAAGCTATAAAAGAGCTTTTTGTCAGGACCCCAAAACATAATCTATTAAAGATGGGAGGTGCACTAGAACTTAGGCATATTAGCTTAAAGGAGAAATCTAAGCATGTGTAATCATAACAACTGCAAAACCTTCCTGCCAAACCATGAAAACCTAAGCTATTGAATCATGTGAACTATAGAAAATTAGTGGAAATTGCAGGTTTTAATCTCAAAATTCTAAAGCATCAAAGATACATTTGCTGATCATTTTGAGTCAAATTTTAATGCCTTTTCTCGGCTAGTGACAGATGTATGTAGGATGGGAAATCAAATTTCACTTGCTAATGCTTATGATATGCAGGGTGGCTGGTTGACTAAATTTTCTTGATTGGGATGAATAAAGAATTAAAATATTTTTCAGAAAAGCATTGGAAAATCAAGTTCTGTATGAGCTTTTGAGAAACTCAGTGCACTAAGAGAGGTCTTAAGATGAGCTCTTTCAATTGACCTTCAGCTATTTTGATCAGGACAAATGCCCCTTGTACTCCCCTCTTTAACAAAATGATAAAAAGAAAAGCTAAAATTAAAAGATTGACCAGAAATAGTAAGGAGTTTACTTGTCTCGCTGCTGTTCTTTGTTAGTTTAATGCTGATGGTTTTTAATTTTTAATCAGTGTCAATGTCTTAGTTCTTAGGAGACTGACATCTCTTATGTGCCTAATATTTGCCTATAAACTTAATAATGACTGTTGACAATCCATTAATACACAGCCATTTGCAATTTTACCTAATTCCATACCTTTCTTCTAGGCTACCTCTCATTAATCATTAGGGAATCCTAGTTGCAACGTAGAAAACATTTCAAATGGTATTTTCCACAAGCTTGGTGAGTTTTTGATCTGTGAGGTCTTGTGCGCAGTTCAACGTGTATGCTTGCAGTGAAATATGTTCCCGTGGCCTGAAATTTCTTCCAGCCAGTAAATGGTTTTATGTTGCAAGATAGTTTTATGCTTAGGATAAGCTTTCATATCTTCGTACCTAATAATAACTTTGTTGATTCCATTAACACAGCCATTTTTCAAGTTTTACTAATTCCATGCCTCTTTCCTGGGTCACCTCTCATTATCATTAGAGAATCCTTGTTGCAACATGGACAACATTTTAAAGTTTTTACTTTTCATGATAAATACTTGTTGAGTTGTTGATCAGTAAGTTCTGTGTTTGCAGTTCAGTGCAAGGTTGTAATGAACTGTGTTCATATGATAAAAATTTCTTCTGGCCAGTTATTGTCTTTGTAAGTGAGATACTTTTTTGCATATTATATGCTTCAATTTTTTGTAGAAGATACAAATCTTGAATTTTGAGTTTCACAATACTTGTAGGCTGACATAATTCCCCTATGAAGTCAACTAGGCTCACAGGGTTCTTTGTTATTCTTTGCGCCTGCTCATTGGGTTGTATTACAGGACCTGAATACCCATGGGATGACTTACATTACATAATGTTCGACCGATGCTTGCTTTTTCCTTGATCCGTATACTGATAAGTGGTATCTTTCTATACAGCTGATAACATAGTAGGACCTCTTGTTCTTTGAAATCATCTAGCAGGCCCTTTTTTCAAGTGTATTTACAACTGTAGGCCAAGTTTCAATGATCTTTTCAAATATTATTCCAGAGAAACACATGCTATTAATTGGGACATCCAGTTAAGTGAAGAGGTTTGAAATTTAGAGCCAAATCACCAGGCCTGGATTCCATGAGAGTAGGGTAAAAATGAGAACAAAACAGACAGAAAAGACTAGAAAATGTGATAAATCTTCAACGATGCTGCTACGGAGTTTAATAAAGAGACATAAGAAGATGCTTTAATGAGTTGAGAATAGTTGAGTACCAAAAAGTAAATGGTATTTGAAATTCTGAGGATAATCATTCTATATTTATGAATGTGGCCTCTTCTAGAATTCCTGTACAAGCTCTCTTCCAAATGAAGGATTTTGGAAAGACCTTTGTTTTTAGATTATTTCTTCTTTCATCTCCTGGTGATGAATCAAGGTCTTATTGCCATTGAGTTGAATTGTTACTTCCTGAAGTTCTGAATAGGCAGATGAAACCTCAAGTAAGCTACACTAATGTAAAGGAAAGGCAGGGATATGTGAAGGTTTGGGGTGGCTAGGAAACCTATCATTTAAACTTCTCACAGAAAAGAATGCCGTTGCTTGTGGCTCATGAGAATGTGCTCTGTGAAAAAAGAAAATATTTTTAGTGTCAATAAATCACATTTTGACAAGTATATTGTAATCTACATCACTTGCTTTATCTCTGAGATGGTGCCTAGCTTAGCATAGATTGATTTGTAAAGTGGGTATGTGGGACTATAGTTTGCAGCTATTATATGATGGATCTTTATGCTGATGGCATATAATGTGGTCCATAAAAGAAATTTCATAAGGCATATTCACCAGGAAAAAAAACCAGTGGAGTTTTAAGATGAAGAGAGTCTATCTCCCCCATTTATGTTTTCATTAATTTTGTTAATGATTATTAACTACAAGGTCTGCTCAATTGATGCTTGTCGAAACTTACTCTGTTACTTATTAATCTGTTGTTCCCGGTTATTGTCGCTTGAAAACTTCACCCACAAATCTAAATCTTATCCAATCATTTTATTCATTTTTTCATTGTTCATGGAGCATTCAATTAAACTTGCCTTGTGCTGCCTATAGATGGTTCGTAACTATTGGCAGAGACAGGATGTTAAAGGGGCTGTCACTGCTATGGAGAAGATGGCTGATCATGGCGTAAGCACCTTATATATCTTTCTTTTGGACGGAGTTTGTACTGCCAACCGCGAGGTCATATTATTATCATTCTGATTCAGTGAACCTATGCAGGTTATTGCTGATGTAATGAGCCTTCTGACAGAAAAAATCGATATTGTCACATTAGATATCTGCACTTGTCTCCTGCCACTTCTCAATAAGCTTCTCGAAAATGAAGTAGATAGGTAACAAAACTTAGTAACAAATTCTTCTTATCATTTAAACTTCTCATAAAAAATGCCCTTGCTTATAACTCGGGAGAATGGCTCTGTCTGTTTGTGCAATCATATGGTTACAATAATTGTTAGAAGAAGTTGGGCCTAAAGTTACTATGTCAACTATGCCATGGTGTGATGATCAGTTTGCTTTTTTGCCTTCATATTGCTTGTGATCTTGTGAGGTTACCAGCTTCTGAGGTTTTCTTCAGTATAGTGATCTTGTGACTCTAATAGTATTCTTCTTTAGGCATCAAAGTATCTCACTGGAAATGCTTCTGAAGCTGGTTAGAGTATTTGGTTCTCTGATTTATTCTTCACTATCTGCACCTTCATCTGTGGGAGTGGATATTGAGGCAGAGCAAAGGTGTGATCAAATTCAAAATGTTCTTTCAACTATTCCTTCTTGAATTCTTCTAATGACATGGTTCCTTCCTATTTCTTGGTACGAAAGGTTGGAACGCTGCAACTTGTGCTTTCTCGAGCTTGAAAAAGTGAAGCAATCTCTGGCTGTCTTATGCAGGTTGTGTTCTCATACTTAATTTGGTAGTTTCAATAACTTGTTCAAATGTTGTGCAGTGCTGAATTTCTTACTGATAATTCTCTCTCTCTTGCACACACAATTGATATAAATCTTTTTGACTTTTAGAAGAGCTGGGTCAATTGCCAAATCTGCGAATGAACTGAATCTAGCGCTTCAAGAAGTTTCTTGAGTAACATATTGGATGGTTTTGTTCTGGGTGGACTGCAACTCAGGCTTCTGTTGTTCCATGAGTGGGCATTTTGCCCGTGCCTCCAGAGCTTATTAGGCTTAATGTACGAGAGAAACTTGTTAGCTGAGAACCAATTGAATGTGTTTTCAGCGGCATGAACTGATGCTGGCTTCAACTTTTTTGACTGGTACAGAAACTCGAGAACTGATTCTTTCATCACCCTCGATCTAATGCTAATTTTTTAGTGGTGTTAGGCATACCTGATTCTGTGTATTGTTGTAGCTATTTTATGTAGTACTAACATGAAATGGATGCATTCTGAACGAATATACGTAAATCTTGTATTTTGTGGATATGTGAATAGCCGTCCCACGAGGAAGTTTGTGCCGCCGGCCCATATATCTTCTATGAACTGTTGAAACTTGGAAGTATGCCTAGTGCGCAATGAATCGATAAGGTCCGGAAGTAGTCCCCATCAGTGTGTCTTAACTAATAACTGGCTGAAGCAAATAAGAAACACCAACGAACGACTATTTGTGTTTACTCTTGTACCGTGTTTTAATAACTGATATAGTCTAAATGTATTGTTTGAGGTTTTAGAAATGTATGTGCACAAAAATAATATTCACTTTCTCGGGAAGAAACACGTGAAACTCCATGTGTTTGAACTTCGTAACATGCTTTTGGTAACATTTATGGTAAAATCAATAATTTTTGGCTGATCTGTGTTATAATTATTATTTTTTTCCATTTATTTACTGTTGATTTGCATTATTATGCATGCTGTTACGAGAACAGTAGAATCAATCTTTGGAATGACTACTTCCACGGTGACAAAGCCCCCTCTGATACTACGCCGGTGGTGTCGGCTCGAGGATTTAAAAACTATTTTGTTTGACGAGGAGATAAAAAAGGGGTTCCTCTCTTAGTGGATTTCTTCTGCATTTATTTTATTTCTCTGATTGCATCGAAACGCGCGAGTATAATAATAATAATCAGAATTCAAAAGTGCAGGCACCAACGGCCAAATTATAAACCATTTCCAGCAGCAAAACGCTGAAAATTTCTTTAAAGAATCAGCCTGAGAAGAGGAATGTGGATGATCAAAACTTTTATTCTTATTTTGTGTTGCTGTGAGACCAATCGGCAGTCTTGTAACTGCGCAAACCATTTAATAATGGCTGGGATGATTGAAAAGTTCAAAAAAGAAAAAATCTGGCGTCCAATGGTTCTTCAAGATACAGGCTTGAGGATGTACATTTTACAACCATGAGATTCTACTTCAGCTGTTATATTTCCCACATATTCCGACTTCAATGTCTTGTGCTGCTTGCGAGACAGAGAGAGGAAGACAGAGATTCGAAATTAGGAAACATGCACAGATATGCGACGCCAAAAAGAACCATAGATACGAGAGATATGGGCCTGTCTTACCTCCCAGAGGTCTCTAACAAGTACAGAGGTTTGGGGAGGAAGCCCTATGTCATCCCAGAGGGCAGTGATTGGCTTGGTCATAGGACCACGGTTGACGAGTAGCAGGGCTACTCTATAATCAGAAAGGGGCCCTGCCCAGACCTATTAGAAGCAAATTCCTATCATTTTCTTTTTTTTTTGCAGTGTCAACATGCAAAAATTCCTTCCGTAAGATAAGGAAAAGAGACAGACAGAGTGAGTGATTAATTCCGGGATTTACCTCTAGGTCACCTTCCATCCGAACCTTCGTAGCTTGAACGCCAAGCTTATCTGTTACCACCAAAAAAAAGTATTGAAACAACAAGTTTGGATTTATATTAAATCATTACTCGGGGTGTAATGTGTTACCTTGGTTCACTGAAATCACCTCTTTATTGGTAAGAATCTCCATAGTCTCTTTTGAGGCATTTCTCACGTCACAGCCGATGAGAAGGGGAGCCTTGGTTTTTTATAGCAAGAATCCAAAATATACAAATCATCTGTCAGCCACTCCAAAAAAAAAAAAAAAAATGGAGATTCTACACTAAAAGAATTTAGTCTGATACCTTAGAAATTGACCAAATGCTGAAGTGGACGATATATTCCTTATTGGTCATTCCTCCATTTCCAACTTCAAGCATGTCAGGATCTGTTGAGTATCAGATTCATGATTCATCCAATGAGAAAACTGCATTCTCACTTCTAATAAGCAACAGAGTCCATCAAAGGTCAAGGAAACTAACCGTTCCAGCCACCAGGCCTTGCATATTCTGCATATACTTCATTCTGGTCTGCTCTAGAAACCATACTGTTGAGGAGTCAAAATTTACAAATGTAAGCTCTAGGATGGAAATAGAAGCTAATGTACCGAAAAGCATGGTGCATATATATCTCAGACCTTTCCCATGTGTCGGCGATATCATTTGTAGTCCTCCAGCTGTTGCCTATCTTAGCACCCCATAGAGCAGGGTGCATATCTCCCCTGGTAGAAAATATATATATATATATATATATATATGTATATGTGTGAATACTAAACCAGAAGTGCATAGGTAAGCAACTACAAGATGGAGGCATCCCCCGAAAACAAACAATTAAGAAGAAGAAGAAGAAGAAGAAGCACCATTCACATAGTGAGAAGAAAATGGGGCGGCCAGCATTCATTATTGCTCTGGTCATTACAGGGTACCTACAAGGAAGCAGTTGAAACGTTTAAAACACCAGATAAACTTTAACAAACAAACAGACATATTTTCTGCGAGATCAGTGATGTATCAATTACCTGACAGTTGGTTTTATGCCGCCATTGTAGCAGTTATCGTATTTGAGGTAATCTATCCCCTGTAAACGCGAACGTGTTACCACTCAACAAATTCAAAATTTGTTCAACTACTATATAAATATATATAATATATATTTTATTCCCAGAAGAGAAGAGCTCCAATCAGAAGAAAAGGGAAGGATCGTCTTACCCATGCAGCAAAGGTCTTAGCATCTTGCTCCTCATAACCAAGAGAACCAGGCATGGTCTTGCTACAGGTAAAAGAGCTGCGAAAGTGATTGAAACAAATGCATTAGTAGATCATAGTATTAGAAATTTATGATGAATGTGAAATAAAGAGCCAACCTACCCTGCATCGGAGTAGATTCCCAACTTAAGACCATTGCTGTGAACATAGTCAGCAAGAGCTTTGATCCCTGAAGGAAATGTGGATTTCTTGGGTACTAATTCACCCTGAAATAAGTAAATTATGACGTATATTCTTTCCCAAGAAAAAGAAAAAAAAAGGCCCCGGGGGGGGGGGGGGGCGGGCTGTCGGAATTTATAAGGTCAGGGGAATCAGTAAAGTAACCTTGTCATTACGAGTTCCTTCAGCCCAGCAATCGTCTGGGAAAAGAAGAATTACATTGGAACTTTTATTTTGGTAATCAATTTTGTTGTTGACCCAGGCCAAGAGAGAGAGTAGACAAGGAGCAGGAGGGAGGGGAAGACAAGAAGCTTACCTATGTTGACGAATTGATATCCAAGCTTCGCAAGACCGGTTGAAATCAGTGCATCAGCTGTGGAGCAAACAAGGAAGCAAAGAGTCTGACAAAAGGTGATGATATTAAAAATAATAATAATAAAATAAAATATTTCTAACAAATGGTGATACCCGTTTCTCTAAGGATTTTCTCATCAATATGACAGGAGAAATGATTCCAGCTATTCCAACTATATAGGAAATGAGATTGAATTAGTTAGCCATGGATGGAAAGCATAGCGATAATAGCATGCGGAAGAGTGCAGTTGGTACCCCATAGGAGGAGTAGTGGCGAGCCCATTGGCAAGCAGACTACGACGTTGTGTGGCGGCGGAAATTGGTGAAAGAATCGCATAAAAAAAGCACAGTAGAGTTAGCAGGTTTGGTGGCTTGAGAGTAGTAGTGGCCATGACTATTGAGGTGATGATGAGTGATGAGCACCTACTACTAGACCTAAGAGGCAGAGGCAGAGGCAGAGGCAGAGGCAGAGGCAGAGTAGACAGAAATAGAATGAGATTCTCTCCTCCTTATGTGGAGATGCTATAGTGCAGCAGATACAGATAAGGCTATGATTCAATCATTGATCTACCGATATATGCATATCATATCATACCATATATAAAAAAATATATACTCCAAAATTGCCTCATTAACTCTAATCCATTGAATTATTCCATTTTTGTTTGTACTGATTCTGGTCCATCTCTGAATGTTATTTATTTATTTTGAAAAGAAAAAAAAAATGCATAAGTGAATTTATAGAAAAATATAATTCTATTTAATGAGTCAAATAATTTATATATTGGTGAGTACCAATAATTTAATATAAAGACAAAAGTAATTTATTATTTTAGTAAACTGTACAATAGATTTTTCATATATAAAAAAAATTTGAAGCTGTAAAATAGGAAAGAAAATCGATTTTTTTCTTCATCCTTGCAAAACAAAAAGAAATAAAAAATAGGAATAAGTAGTGACACAGTTCACTAAAAAAAAATCCTTTTGTAGAACCGTTTATCAAAAAAATTTGAAAAACTTAACACAAAAGCAGAATAAGTGTCTACTTATTGTGTAAAAGATGCATAGAATATCCAAAACCCCATTGATCTATAAATATATATATATATATATATATTTAAAAGAAAGATAAAGATAATAATCCTCCAAATAGGTAGATATTCTAGCTTATTTTCTGATGCCTATTGCCGTGTCTAAATTGATATCTAAAGCAGAGAGTATAACTTGAACGACCTTAACGGGACCACTGAAAAAAAGGGGGCTCTCTCAGAGAGGATATCAAAGATATCTTAACAAACATGTCCAGACAGCGGTAAGACTAATAATAATAATCATCACTAATAATAGTCATCATCATTACAAAGGGGGGAAAAAAAATTCTCTGTTTCTCAGATCATACATTTATTTATTCTCCATAACTTTCTCATTAGAGTATGGTAACACATGGAGTAATGAATAAATGCCCATCCATATCATTTTCAGTTTTCACTATGAGATTAACAAAGAGCCAAAAGAATCAAATGGAACTCAAAACTTGCAGGTAAAACCCATGCCAACTAACAGGCTACAATGTTCCACCCAAATTCCTTAGCATCAAAAGTCAACTCTTGCCCTCTAAACGGCCTTGCCCTTATTCTGAGCATTATTTGGAATGGATTGTGATTCTTAAGCTTAACGCCAATAAAGCAAGAACCCAAGTCAGCGCATTACAGTAGTAACTAAAATTGTACTTATAACAGATTTAAATGCAGAAAGAAAAATGGTAGTCCAATCAAATCAAACTCGGCAGATCATGTTTACTTCACAATGCAAATCTTAATGACAGATGAAGCTCCAATGCGATGAAGTGCTACAACTGCATCACCAGGCGTGCACAACCCTTTCTGGGTGGCTGACTTCAAAGCAGCGTCCAGAATGACTTCAGTGGATTCTGAGTCTGTGGCTTTCGCAGATCCTTCTGCAAGCAGGGGAATTAGGCCCCTATAGACCAAGCTATGCCTTGCTGGGGTCTCATCACTGATGTTCCAATCAAAGCAATCAGTTGTCAATACTGGAACAACTACGGACAGAATTGGAACAGCTGGTCTATACTTGGCAACTAACTTGGCTGTCGTTCCACCACGGGTCAGGACAACAATCAGTTTGGCTTTTGCTTTGTTAGCTGTCCTAACAGCTGAGGAAGCAAGACTCTCCAAGGGGCTCATTGGCAATGGAGCTGACCTAATCATTTCTTTAAACATGGCCCCATAATCTAGAGAGGACTCTGCCTCGACACAAATTCGGGACATGATTCTTACAGCAAGCTCTGGATAGGCCCCGGCAGCACTCTCACCGCTTAACATTACGCAATCTGTGCCATCCAGGACAGCATTGGCTACATCTGTGGCCTCAGCACGGGTGGGCCTTGGAGACTTGATCATTGACTCAAGCATTTGAGTAGCAGTTACAACAGGTTTCCCAACAAGATTGCACTTGTATATCATCATTTTCTGTGCCAGGAAGATTTTCTCAACAGGAATTTCCATTCCAAGGTCACCTCGAGCAACCATGAAGGAATCTGTCTCACGTAGGATTTCATCAAAGTTGATAACTCCTTCTTGATTCTCAACCTTCAGTTTAAGCATCAGTGATCAAAAGCATTAATACTGACAAAAGATTTATCATTACTAGAGATCACCTCATCCCCATGATGCAGAAGAATACAAATAAGGTTGGTGAAAATGAACATGAGAAACGAGTATGAAAAACAATGAAGGCAATTCAAGAAAAACCCACATGCAATAATAAGGAAAGAAAAGTTATGTACATTTCTTCACTGCAATCTTTTTCATTATAATTTCTCTTACTATAATTTATGTTTATTTTTTCTCACAGTACCTTTAATTAAACTATAAATGCCGAAGTATAACAAAAAAGCAGACTTACCTTTGACATTAACTGTATGCGCTTGGCATGAGGCCCTAGCACCTTACGCACATTCACGAGATCTGAGCCCTTCCGAACAAATGAGAGAGCAATCATATCAATATTGTTAGGAACACCCCATCCCAGAATATCTTCTTTGTCCTTCTCAGTAAGTGTAGGGAGATCCACTACAATACCAGGAAGGTTCACGTTCTTTCTCTCTCCAAGCATGGCAGTGTTCTCACAACGGCATCGCACTGTTCCAGCTGCTGGATCACAAGACAGAACAGTAAGGGTGACTGTGCCATCTGAACACAATATAGTATTTCCTGGGTTCAAGTCCACAGCCAACTTTTTGTAGCTCATGGAAATCATCTCTTCATCTCCTTTTATGGAATAATCAGTAGTTACAGTGATCTCCCTGCCTTCCTTCAGTTGAATAGGTTTCCCATCCTTCAGAAAACCAGTACGAATCTCAGGTCCCTACACCACAAGTAGACAGTTGTTACATGAGATCCTTCTTGCAAATGAATTTAACTAAAAGTATTCTGGAGAAATGTCTTTAAAATACAGTCAAATTAGAAGTTAATCGTACAAAATGCTAGATGAAAAATTTTAGAAAACAGCTAAGAAAGAAATGGTCTGGCAGAATCATAACAAAATTTTAACCTCAAGAATAATAGTCCAAGATGGCTGGTGTGCTAAGGAAGTTTCCACTGAATTAATCTAAGCTGTGAAGAGGATAGTAGCTGAGAATGATTAAAGCTATTCCAAAGCAGCTCATTTTTTTCCCATGAATTACATGAACCATGTGCATTCATATTCACTGACAAGATATATGGCTAGCTCAGACTCATAGTTCAGGCTTCTTTGTTAACAGGATCAAGCCCAATCACAATTTTATATCATGCATTTCCATGAAGAAGCTTTATAGTCAAATTATTTATATATATATAACTAAAGAGGTATAGACGATATATATTTCAAATAAACAGTAAAATGTTGGTACTTTTCTAAAATTTACGAAACAAGTTAAGAGTTGTTAGATTGTTTAAGAATTAGAAACAAATATATTTATTTATCAGTGATCATCACAAAGGAAGCATGAAGGAGAGCCTCCACAACTCATGGGGAAAACAAGCAAAACTTGAACATTATAAAAATTAAATCACCCACGCTAGAGCAGGATCTGGTCCTGTCCAATTAACATATTTACAGCATGTAGAATTATCATTGTCTTTGACCATTAAAAACCGAAGGAAAAGCTTCAAGGTGCTGGAACAATCCCGATATGGCAATACATAACTTGGTTCCCCATCTATTAACATTGAGATACATGTTTGAACTGGTGGCAAATTGAATGAAAATTTGGAGGTGTTAACCTTGGAATCCATATCTTCGAACTGATTCTCAACTTGAAGCTTCTTAGACCCAAGAAATGCTAATGCAAATTGAAAGCAGTTTATTCCCAGCTATGAAATCAGCTCTTTCCTTCTAATTACCTTTTTGAGATTACTGGGAAAGGGGCTTTGTCCTTTATGAGCTGCCACCTTTTTGGTCCCTTAATAATTAAGTGATCAAAAATTCCTAAAATATACAAATGCATTAGAAAGCCAAGTTCAACATAAGATCTATTTGAGACTTTCTACTCAAGACTATACAATTCTTTTGCACTTGGATTTAATGGAAAAGGTAGAGACCCAATTAATACCCTCTTTAGCCAGCTTTTTCTTTTTTCTCTCCCCAATTTCCTTGATTTATCCAAATCAATCTACTTGACTAGGCATAAATGTGCGAAGTATCCGCCTTGTAGGAGGGGTGGCAGAATGGTTATTAGCCTTGAATTGCAACCATGGTCTATTCTGCTAGGCTCCTAATCCAATTGACAACTCATTGGTACATGACTGTTTAGCTTCAAGCATAACCCAATTTGCCATTCAGATAAGATCTTCAACTAGAAATGTGCAAATCCTTTCACCAGGCATTTCAATGCGCTGTTGGCCTTAGATGCCACGAGAACACATCCAACTATGGGTGTGGGATAAAAATCTGACTTCAGGACCTATGTGGCCAGTGGCATGCAGAAGTACCAAGTGGTAGCAATATACAGAAGATGGTTAGAAGGGCAAATTAATCTTGAAAACCTATCAGAATTTGGATGTTATGGCTTGGGGTATGATGATCTTTTGAATTAGAAAAGGTAGGAAATCGAGTGTAAGAATCCAAAAGGAGAGTCTAAATATCAGTGTTGTAACTTTCTCCCAGTTATTTAATTTCAATTCTACGTAACTCCAGAGTCCAGACTCCTAAAGCAAAAAATAAAGTGGCTACTTATATGATTTACATAATAAGACAATGAAAGATTCTTTCAGCATTTTCTGTGTCCTACACCCTCAATGATGATAGAGGAAACAACAAAGATTTTATATGGTTGGAATTTCCTGGATGGATCGAAAATGCAGGAACAAGTTGAACAGAAAAGGGAAGGCACTTAGAATGCAACAAACCTTAGTGTCAAGCATGACTGCACAAAGGATCTGAGTGTTGTGCATGGCAGTTTTGAGATTGTTCAGTGTCTCCTGATGGTACTCATGGGTTCCATGGGAGAAATTGAACCTGGCAACATTCATCCCGGCATGAAGAAGCTTCTCGATCATGGGCACGGAACGAGAAGCTGGCCCCAAAGTGCAGACAATTTTAGTCTTTCGTATGCGGCCATCATCTGGGAGCTCCTTCAAGATGCCCTCGATGTCAATGTTAGACATGATTGAGAGATGTTGCTAAAACCTACCAAAGACAAGAGCTTTTTTTGAGATCTTGAAAAAACCGGATGAAACTGAATCCAAGCAGAAGCAAATGTAGTATTTAGGCAGAAAAATTCAAAAACTTGCAAATCAAAAGCAGCAACATCATAATATAATCAGAATCATTCAAAATGTAAATCAACGTATCAAAGGGTTATCTACCATGTGAATTTGTGATTATAGAAATGAAGCCATAGAAGCAACTAAAGAAATACAGTAGTTTTGACCAAATAGAGGAGGAAAAAAAGAAAACCAAAGCGTACAGCGATCAACAACCTTAAAATTTGAGGAGAATGAAAGAAGCACAAAAAGCAGTAAGAGCATATGCAAGAGCACAGTCGAGAAGTGAGAAAATAGAGCCCCAATCCTAATTCAATGATTCATCTTATTCGAAGTGCAAAAAGGTTATAGATCCTAAAAAGAGTGAATTAATCTTGAGAAAGCAAGAAAAACAGGAGCGAAGGAGACGCTAACCGAACAGAAGTAGCCTCTGGGGATTCAAGATTTGGTTTGTGCTGACAGCTCAAGGAACACCAGAAACTTTAACTTGGCAAGGGGTATGAATGAAGCAGTGTCTCGTTGAATAAAAAGTAACAGTAGAAGAACAAAATAAAAAGGAAGAATTTCTTTCCCTTTCGTTTTGCTGGGGTAAAGAAAATGTGCGTAAAGAAAAGACTAAAGAGCGCTGTGCAAGGAGAGGACAGTGGGCGGGTAAAAGACAAACCGACGGCGAGGAGTTGTTTACTTTAATTTAATGTTTACTTGATTGATGACTTCATTTTATAATAGTAGTAAAATCTATTTTAATCCTCCCATCCCAAAATTAGGTAAATTATAGCTGTATCATGTTTAATATATATATATATATATCTTGTTTATAATTATTATATCATTTCTTTACTCTAATTGTAATTGAAAGAAAATATTAAACGAAGAATAAAACTAAAAAATTACGTTACTAATCATATATCCATCAAATCAGTATGATTTGTCAAATCATTCACTTTTTTTATAAGTAAAAAATAATTGATATTCCTTAGTTTTAAAAAAATATAATTAATTTAAAGTTATTATTTTATTTTTTATAGAAAAAGAACATTCAATATTTTTGTTTTTATTTTAAAACATATGTCTCATTTATTAAATTAGTTAAATTTTTAATAAAAAATTGAATTAAGATGTTAAAATTGATTAAATCAAACTCTTTTCATACAAGTATTTCAAATAAGATAAGTCATTCAATTTAATTGAAACTAGGTTTAGTGTTTGTGCAATGCATGAATGTTTTTCATAATACATGATAAAATATTTTAACACTTGTTGAAAGAAGAAAAAATTGCAATGACTTTTTCTCAAAATAAGTTAAATATAAATATTATATTTATGGAATATGAAAAAA
>JAWZTD010000148.1:1153598-1164603 GCA_035221335.1 Echites panduratus | reverse complement strand
TAAGTTTACTTACAAATAAATGATAGCACTTTAACCTTAATTTAATTTTAACTCCATAATATATTTTTCTTAAAATTATATTTCTATGTTTTCAATTATATATGTCTCAAAACAAAAATATAAATATAGATAACTCATCAAAATGAATAATTTTATCAATTACATATATTAAAAAGTGACAAAACAAATATTAAAATATCAATTATAAGTAATGAATATTACATACATTTCATACAATCTAAATCACTAATACATAAACATCTAAAAAATCTAAAATATAAGAAAAAAATTAATATAAGCTAAAAAAAAAAACCTGATTTTTTTTGGCAGAACCGGCGGCTGGGCTCTTGGGCAGCGGCTGTGGAGCTTCGGTCGGCGGGGTGGGAGTGGGTTGGCAGTGGCGGCAACGGCGGAGCTGGAGGAGTGCTGATGGGTGGAAGAAGAGAAGAGAGAAAGAGGGAAAAGGGAAAGGGGTGGGGGGGTATGTAGTGTTATAAGTGGGTTTGTGTAAATTTGGATATTTTAGTAATTTAAGGGGGTATATTTAGTATTTTTTGGGGGTGTATTTAACCATGGGGGTGCACTTAACAATTTTAGGGGTGCATTTATCCGCACCCATCATAAAATCCATCTATCAAGATATTTATTGTGTTGGGTACTTTTAATAGTTAAAGGATGAGGATGTTCACACATCTAAATGTTATGAATACACAACCCAATTTAAATTTTTTATCATGTTTTTTTTGTAAACTGACTAAATTATCCATTTGCTTAAAAAAAAGAAAAAGAAATGAAAGGATGAACACACAACCCAAGTGAAACTATAACTTCTCCTTGGCAACAATACAAACGAGCTTCTGTTTCGGTGCAACGAATGGGAGGTACAACAAAAAAGGAGAAAGCCACATTCAAACATTTTTTTGTAATAAAAGGGTTATAGAAGGACAATGGAAGCTCACAATCAATCTTCATAGATAAATGAAACTAAGATGGTAAATTTTAACTGTAAATTTCTTTTTTTTTTTTTTGTAAAATGTAAGTTGTTTTCGGTAGCACAAAAGGTCAGCAAACCAAGGCCGACCTTTTGGCAATAGAGTCGGCCATAAGTACCTTGCAAAATCATAATTTTCGGTAACTAGTTGATGAAAATAATCAAAAATTTCGATAGTCTATATCCGACACACTAAATAAAATTTATTAGCTTCCTATCGAATTTTCTTCACTTTGTCATCAACTTCTTGACGATCACTTGAAGATTTTTCAGCAACTTCTTGTCGACCATGTTGATCTTTGTCATCATCAAATTACCAACTTTCATTTCTATTTTTTCTAGAAATAATTTGATCTTCTGAAGATATATTTTTGATTCTGACATTCACTTTAAATTTATTTGTAAACCATAATTTCTTGCAAAGGAAGTAATGAAAAGCAAGATCTACCCATAGTGGTTGATTATACAACACATTTTACTAACTTTGAGGTATGTGTCATAATAATTAGCTTTAAGGTCATCTGATGGAAGATTTTAGTAATTAATTTGCTATTTCAATGACAGAATTTCCATGGCAAAGAACCTTTGGTGTCGTGGGTGAGACAACGGGGAAAACAATTGGGATTTGTCATAGTTACACACCATTCCACTTCGGATTATCTTATTCCAAGGTTTCACAGAGTTTGGTACGAGTTCCATGCATCAGATGTTGCAAGATGGGATAGCCAATATGGGGATCACATTGCTTACTAAGATATGATGTTTAGCACTAGCCAAGACGACACCGACACAGTAGAAGTAGTCTCTAGCGATGGTGATATGTAATTTGAACTTAGTATTTTCTCATTCGTCAATTGTACTTACCAATTGGATAGTTATTGTGTATATGGAATTCAGGGGACATTTGTGTTAATGGAACCTCAGTGTCACTAGTGTTATGTTATGTTTTAATGCACCTCTAATTTTGCTCCTGAAATTATTCATTACATATATGAAGTAATATTAAGATTAAATATACATAATACATAGATTATGTAAATAAGTAATATATTGAACATTATATTATATACAATATGCACATAATATATACATTATGTATAAATATATTATGTACATTGGGGATACATTAAGAAATCATATAGGGTTTGAAGTCTTTTTCATTACGTTGATAAATATGATTTCCATTATATACAATATGTGAAATAAGTTTGTTTCATACTATTTCAGTTGTCTAGTCTATGATAGAGTTAAATTTAAAATTTATCAAGGTTATGATAGCCACTTGTTATTAAGGTCTCTTGTTTTGTGTTAGGAATCAATTAAAAATACAATTGCAATGATATGTAATGTCGGCAACAAGGTAATGACAAGATGCGATATATTTGGCCACAAACTAATGACTATGTTCAATTTATTTTGCCACAAGCTAATGACCATGTTCAATTTATTTGGTAGCTTATTGCCGACCAAGTTTGATACAGTCGGCAACATATGCCCGACTGGGTTCACAAAATTCAGCAATAAATGGACGACTAGATTGCTATGTAGTTGGCAACAAGTGGCCGACTGAATGTAATTTTTTCAGTCTAATTTATTTTCCTGCAATCAAAATTCCGAAGTCT
Source organism: Echites panduratus (assembly GCA_035221335.1). NCBI lineage: Eukaryota > Viridiplantae > Streptophyta > Magnoliopsida > Gentianales > Apocynaceae > Echites > Echites panduratus. The sequence goes on along the minus strand of JAWZTD010000148.1, from coordinate 1,161,990 downwards.
CATATTTCAGAAAATAAAGCTTTCCCTGCAATCAGAATACATGGCCAACCAAGCCTCACAAGCAATGGTTTCCCAAATTTCTCATTCAGAGTAGTTTTGCATGGATTTTTTCTACTCATTTTGATTCTCTGCAAACTGATGCTTTCCATGTCTTTTGTCTGTCTTTATTTTTGTGATTGGCTTGTGTAGGAAGAAGCTGTTTGTTTATTATGTGGGATTATAAATATCTTTCCTACTTCTTTTGGTCGTTATTATGACAGTGTAAGTTATATTATTGAGTATGACCTCATTTTTTTTCTCTTGTTAATAACAAATATTAGTTTTGAAACAAGTACCTGGTTCTCTGTTCAAACTCTAATGGCTTCTTAGTTGGAACATACATGTTGGTGGACTAGTTTCATGCTAAATCTTGGTTGTGAAGAGGAAGACAAAGAATATTTGGCTTTGGAGTCAAATGAATAAAATAATTTTTTTTGTCACCACAAATTATTGATTGGGGAGCAGTTATATACCTGGAACATGGATTTCCCAAGTTCCAGAAACAATTGCCTGCCTTGCTCTTCATGCCTATCCTAAATGTGGTAAGCCTGTTTTTTGTTTTAAGCTAATTTTATGCTGTTATGAATTATTTGCAATTCTACATAAAAATTCCAGAACTTTGGACTGCAATCATTCAAAATATTCAAGAATTTTCATTCAATCAAATCTACAATTCAACAAACAAACTCCATTTTCAACAATTAAATCCATCCTTCTCCATAAACAATCAAGATTTTCACCAACAATTCAACCCATCCTCCTCCATCAACAATGACAATTTCCGTTATCGGTGGAACCCATGCCCCCAACAATAATTTTCAGTACATTTCTATAAAAAAAAAAAAAATCTAACCAACCCAATTTAATGTCGGCTGGACTTGAAGCAGGGAGTTGGCAACAATGGCAGCTGTCGTCGACAGAAGACAAATGACGGCTCCTCAGCGGCAGATGGACGACTACGGCACAAGGAGGTGGTGGCTGGAGTCGGCTGAATCTGGGGGTGGGAGGCTGTCTCGGCAGAGGAAAAAAACAAACAAGGAACTGCTGTGAGAAGGAAGTGCCGACTGGATGGAGAAAAGAAAGAGGGTTGTGTGAAAATCAGATAGCTGTGTGGGTTGTGTTAAATTTAAAAATGGGGTGGGGAGATTTTTGAGATTTTGGGGTTGTGTTTAAATAAAAATTGGATGTGATTTTATAATTTGTTGTGCATAATATCTGGATATGTGAATATCCTCACCCTTTTATGATATTATATTAAGAATTAAAAGAGCTATCCAAATATTACTTGTAAATTAAAAAAAAATAAAAGAAAAAAAAATATTGGGTATGGCTCCTTCATAGTTACGTAGAGTTAGTTGGACCAAAATGTAATTTTATCTTTTTGGCGGGGGCAATAATCTTGGGGAGTGTCATTTTATTTGGGTAAACTGCCAACGAAAGTAACAGGCGACTTCTACCGACGGAGAAATCTATGAAAGCACAAAAGGAGAAGGAGAAGAGACTTTCTTAGCTCACTCGACCGGACCTCGTAGTCTCAGTTTTCACACATTCTTTGCTTGCCTGCTAGCTTTGCCCTCTGTTGTTGCTCGCAGAAAAATGATCCACCAATCCCTCTCAAAACCCCCCATTCCTTCGCCTTCCCCACCTCCTCCCTATTCTCATCATCACCATTCTTTCCCAAAATTCCAGCACACTTCTGCCTCTGTGATTGTCAAATGTGAATCTCACTCTCTTGAACTAAGACCGGCCAAATCCTGTTCCTCATTATCGTCGTCTTCGGTTTCCAGTTTTGTCAATGACAAGCCAAAGCCCGCGAGTACGCCATACCCTGGCGGAATAAGCCCTTACACGGGCAGGGATCCCAACGTCAAGAAACCAGAATGGCTGAGGCAGAAAGCGCCTCAAGGGAACAAGTATGATGAAGTCAAGGATTCGTTGTCTCGGCTCAATCTCCATACCGTTTGTGAAGAAGCTCAGTGTCCCAATATTGGGGAGTGCTGGAATGGCGGCGGAGATGGCATCGCCACTGCGACAATTATGCTTCTCGGGGACACGTGTACTCGCGGTTGCAGATTCTGTGCAGTTAAGACTAGTCGGAACCCTGCGCCGCCAGACCCTATGGAGCCTCACAACACTGCCAAGGCAATTGCTAGCTGGGGGTGTGTCATCTTTTTACCTTTCTAATTTTTTGACATTTACTTGCAATGACATGAACTAATAGACAAAATTTTCATTGAAAGGCTCAATTTTGGCCTGAAGATCTTACACTTGTCATTTTGATAGATTATGATAATCAAGTTGCTATATTTGCTCAGAAGCAAGTGTCTTTTTCTCCCCTTTCCTTTTCTTTCTGGTAATTACCTAACTCATGTATAAGCTGTCTCAATCCATAAGTTCTCAATGATAGATTACTTTACTCTCTGGCTTTTCTACTTTTGTTCCAAAAGATGTTGAGTTGTTGGATCCATTTTCGAAACTGTGGCCTTCTGGTTATTTTGATCACTATCATACACGGTGTAATAATGTTCTCCTGGGCTAATTTGGTTTGAGGAGTTACTTTCATGAGTGGCCATATTTATAAGGTATTTTTCCTCTGGGGAGGGGATAGGATATTCCTAGTTTCCAATATTTCTGTTCATAATTAGTCCAGTTCACCTGATAGAGGGTTTACTTCTTATTCACTGTCAAGTCTTTAAAAGACTTAGATGCATCATCACAACTTTATGAGGTTAACTGCCAGGAAGGTTCTTCCACATCAGAAATTTTAGAGGAAATTTGGAAATATCAATACCTTTATTGCCCTTTATATTGATTTTTGTTACTATTCACGTCTGTTTCTCCTGTCCAATGATATAAAACACATAAGCCCTTAATGAGATGCTTGACAACAAGCTTAGCTTTTACATGAAGTTGTCCTAGAACCAGAAGCAAGTTTTTCTAAGTGCTATTGGCTTTCGATGTTTTCCTCTTGCAGTGTGGATTATATTGTTCTTACCAGTGTGGATCGTGATGATCTGCCTGATGGAGGAAGTAGCCATTTTGCTGAAACAGTAAAAGTATTGAAGGTATGCCATCTGTCTGAATATTGTACCCCTGACCTTTTCCTTCCCTAATTTCAATAGATTTGTATCTCCATCTCTCTGTGTATACAAGGAAGCAGGATATGGGGCCATGACATATTATATTGAAAAAGTATTCAATTTTCTTGGCAGAAACTGAAACCTGAAATTTTAGTTGAATGCTTAACTTCTGATTTCCGGGGCGACCATGATGCTGTATCTTTATTAACTCACTCAGGATTGGATGTGTTTGCTCACAACATTGAGACCGTGAAACGGCTCCAGCGTATTGTTCGGGATCCTAGGGCTGGGTAATTTCTTTAAAATACCACCATTTTACAGTATAACAGACACCTCTTTTTATCTACTTCTTTTGAGTTTTGTCTAGTCTACTTTATTTAAGATTTAAGCAGTGTTATATTAGTACCAAAATGGAAAATTAGAATTACATGTAAATTGTATACACTAGCAGAAAACAAGATCTTATGTTATACGAGTATATGAACTTCTTTTCCAAAATTACTGCTTTAATTTATTCTGTTAAATGTCCAGACTGATGTTGTATGGAAGTTCTGGCATGTCAATTATGTTTCTCGTTGTGCCAGGAATGATTAAGTTTAGTTGATCTCTCAAGAATATTCATTCAAATTTGAATTTTTATCTTCATCTCAGTTAAAATGCTTGTATATCTTGTATTACAATTGCCTTTATTAAAATGATTTCTTGATGCTACAGTTTTAACTTTTGGGCATTCATGAACATTTGTGTGTGCAAGATATTTAGTGGCAAGAAGATTTTGGTAATATTAATTTTCTCCTTGTAGATCTTGGATGGATGCCTGAGACACGGCAGCCATAATTTTACCTCTGAAGTGATATCTATAGAACACAGGTCATGTTTCTACCTCAGGCTCTAAACTAGCTTTGAGGATTGCATAAGCTTTTAATGACTCATAACCCAGAAAAGTTTCTATGATGGTTGATTAAGACAATACGAACCTTTATATATGTATGTATGTGTGTGATTTTAGTGTTAGTTGCCATCTCAACCTCTCTATCTCTTTTCCTGCAAATTTTTCTTTTTTTTTTGGAAAAAAATCTTGAAATGGATGTGCTCCTATCTGCGAGTAGAAGAATGGAATTTGACTTGCCTCCTTGGCAAGTTGAAATAGCTTACTTTTGGATTTCCAAGGGCCTTATAAAGACTCCATCTATATGATATTACCAAATTGTTGAGAACTACATGCTTTTATCTCTTGGATTTAGAGAGTATGTTATTAAATATTGTTCACTAAGAAAAGATTGCCAAACAGGAGCAAGATATTGTTCACTTGATGGAGTCGGATTCCATAACTGATCAGGTTCAAATCATTGAAGTTTTTGACACTGAATTCTAGGTTTATGTTATGCTGCTTCCACACAATTTATTTTTCACTGTTGCTTTCTAGTGTCTAAGTAGATGACGCCTTTCAAATTTAATGCCCTTCTATTTTACTTTTTAATTAACTTAATTTTTAATACTTGGAAGAAATTGTGATCAAAATTTTCAGGTGCAAGTTAGACATTGGTTGATTTCTCAAACCTTGAAATTAAGATCTGGATGAGGTTGTTCTGTTGGACTTTAGCAGTAGGATTTAGCATTTCTTCACTGACAACCCTGGTTCCAAGTTTTCAATTTCATTTGCTCCTACTGTTCTTTCACTTGAGCTATAGCTCAAATGGCTCCATTTTTAGTTAAATATAGGATGCTGTTGAAGATTGACCATTTTGGTGGACTTCTGTCTGTAATAACTCGGGTGGATTAAAAGGCAACTTAAATGACTCCATGAATGCTTAATCATCTGATAGACCATAGTAGCTGAAGTTACATTCGAAAATCAGGGAAGATGAAAAATGTTTGTGCATAAAGGAGATAGTTAGGAAACCAAGCTTTATTAAACCTATGTCATTATGACTATATAGATGACTTTCTTTTTTGAAAGGTGGGAAAGTGACTGAAATTTACTTTTTAATCTAGTTTTTGACACTATTAAGAGAGAAGTATGCCTAATACAATATAAAGGGAATGCTTGTCATTGTCCATTGGATCTTCATCTAGAAAATTTTGAAAGTAGAAGAGTTCTTAGTTGCTGTAAAGTTTTGCACTGAGCTGTCAGGTGGGTGTCACATTTCACAGAAGAAACACAGAGAAAAGTTCGTAGTGATGATGGCCTGTCTGATCAGTGTGATATGTAATAAATGTTTTGCTTCACTAAGTTGAGCAATCAGTGGCCATTTTAGTCTAGGAGGGAAAGTGCTCAAAATATTGGGTCTTTAACTCTTGGAAGAGATTGATTTTGGACTACCTTTTTTATGTAATTTGGTAAGACATCTTTCTCTGTTTGATGTAATGACCGAAATGTGGATTTCAAAGAGAAGGGAGGCACTATTAGGGACTGTTTGGATGGATATTCAAATGAAAATCAATATTTACAAAAGACCAAATCTAAAGACTATGAAGAAGAATACATAATTTGAATATAAATGTGTTGACACGATGTGGAATTTAAGCTTTTATTTATTTATTTATTTTGTTGGGGGAGAAATGACTTTGATGTATTCCTTGGAGTACATCAGCTTACACATGTGAGGTAAACCTCTTTTTACAACTTCACCAAAATAAATAAAGATAAACTATGTACAGATAAATTGCATATCATGCTACTCAAATAAGTATCTCCTGTGTACACCCAATCCTGGAGGACATGAAATTTCCGTGTTACAAAAGCTAGCTATTCTTGAAATTATTCTCTGTGCCTTTTGTTATCTAGTTATTAGGCTTATGTCATCAAGAGGTTTGAAATAAGTGGATTCTCTCCTTGAAGATTACCATTAAACAATTTTACTGACAAGACTATGATGGCATGGTTCCTAGTAGCCTGTAAAATAATAACTTTTGTGAGAAGATATACCTCTTCCTAGAAAACCAAAAATAACTAGTGGATCTATTTTCTATTAGCCTGTATAATGCTGAATTCAGTTGTTCAGATTGCCAAACTTGGATGATAGCTTTTCCGATGTATTATATCTGTTTTATATTGGGAACTAGATTTTCTGAAGTTTAAATATTATTTCCCTTTTTAAGTCAAATGTGATTTCAATATAAAGTTCTGTTAATTCTCATTCTGTAATTGAATAATTAATATGATGCAGATATGGACAAAGTTTATCTGTCCTGAAACATGCAAAGCTGAGCAAGGAAGGGATGATAACCAAATCTTCTATCATGCTGGGACTTGGTGAAACTGATGATGAGCTGAAGGAAACAATGGCTGACTTAAGGGCCATTGATGTCGATATTTTGACACTTGGACAGTATTTGCAGGTAAGCACTTAAAATGCGTGTTCTTGGCAGGTTCATTTGTTTTTTATGGTGTAAAAACCTTTAGATCCAAATCAGGAAATTTTACTGGTTATATGCTGACATGAAAGTCTTGGTGCCTGTGTTAATGATTGTTTATGAATTTTCTTTTCTGCAGCCTACTCCCTTACATCTGACCGTGAAAGAGTATGTTACTCCCGAAAAGTTCGCCTTCTGGAAGGACTATGGAGAATCTATTGGTTTCCGCTATGTTGCTAGTGGACCCCTGGTGATGTTTTTGCCCTCTTACTACCTATTGAATGATAAAGAGTTAAAACATTTCTTCCTCTAAGAAGGAATAAGTTGTGAATTATCTAAATGAATGTGCAAATATCTCCATGTCTTCTGAATAACAAGGGTCTTAAACTCTAAATGTCACTGAGAAGGGATAGAGGTATTCATTCACCTAATTGAATTCAGTTAACACAGTGAACATCTTGGCTTCTTAACTTTATCATCTTTTCTCTTAAGTGAAAGCTTCTTACTTGGTTTGTGGATTTGATCAGTCTTATCTTTTGTTAATATTTAATTGACATTGTTTTCCTAGTTCAGCCTGAGGTCATTTGATCAAGCAAGTCCCTGTTTTATGCATAAACCACAAACTTGCATCATTGACATCTTTATATTTGCAGGTCCGATCTTCGTATCGAGCTGGGGAGCTCTTTGTCCAGACCATGGTGAAAGAAAGAGCAAAGAGCACATCAGGCTTGTCCTGACAAGTTATAAATCATTTCAACAATGAAATATACATTTTGTGGGTGCATCAGTTGACATGAATAAAATATCTACAAGATGGAGCTTCTGGAGAAAAGAGAGATGACAATTCTGGAGTGTTGACAGGAAACAAAACACCTCCAAAAACTATAATAAGTTTTTTTTTTTTTGGGTTGGGGGGGGGGGGGGGTGTTCTAAAGAAGGCATATTGGCAAGTACAAGGAATTATGGAAGCATATAGCAGAAAATGAAGTGGCAAGCCATTTATTCTTGAATAGAATATGTCTTAATAGTAGTTTGTTTAGAGAATTCATTTTAGTATAAAAATATTTATTATTTTATGAAATCAAGATAGTGTGTATTATCTTTTTTTTTTTTTCTCTCTCATGGTATAATTGTCTTATCTAAAATACTGACAACTATCCAGGAATTGTATTGATGAAAAGGGAGTAAGAACTTTGAAAGTAGTAGTTGAAGTTTGATCACTAAATTGTGAAAAAATATTTGAAAGATAATGGTGACGTGCATTAACGTTTACATGCAGTCAATGGGCATGGCCAATGAACCAAAACATTTGCTTTAAATTGCAGTTATTTTGCACTTGTCTCTGCCATGAAATATGAAAGAAGGATTCTTACATTTTCTACTGAAACTCTTACTCTTGAAAAAAAAAAAATCTACTCTCCCCTTAATTTGTGCATCAAGAATGAACGCCATTGGATCAGTCTCACCCTACTTCTATTAAAAAGAAAATTTTCTATCTTATGTTGAACTGTCTGTCCATGTCCATTTTTCAAAGGAAGTAAATAAAGATGTTTATGACCATCTATCTACAGTAGTTAGTATCAATGAAACGTAAATAACCTAAATATGGTTAACTTAACCATATTGATTTGTAGTGATCAGAATCATGAATTAATTGATCATACATTTTTATAATTATAAATAAAAAAATGATAATAAGGGATAATTAAGACTCAAGAGCACTTAACTTAATCGAGCTGTTCAGAAATCATAATTCAACTTATCTGTAAATTATAAATTTACAGTTAAAGCGATATAGTCGAATCGAGTCAATAAGGTAGATGGATACACTGTCCAAGTATTTCCACCATCCTGTGGTGCTGCCATTTTGGGCCTAAATATTTCTTCCACTCCTGTTGTGTGTGAGGCCCTCTGAG
>JAWZTD010000148.1:1141832-1153498 GCA_035221335.1 Echites panduratus | reverse complement strand
ACCTCTGAACCATCTCTTTCTCTCCTCTCCATTGCAAAGCGCAAACCGCCAAAGAAGGAAGAAACCTTCTTCAGTCATCCCATCAGTAATCACCGCATCCTTATAACGTGACTCAATACTCAAATACTCTCTGAAATGCTATGTTTTGGTGTACCTATGGTGTGAGAAAACTCGTACACAATTTCCTGCCCTTTCTTCTGTTCTGGCCCGGTTCTCGCCCTTTCTTCCGTTCTAGCCCTTTTCTTCCTATCTCCTCCTCCTCATATCCTTCTAATTCAATTTTGCAGATATCCAGTGACCGAAGCTACAACTGCTACTGCTTTTAGTTTCAAATTGCACTCCTTTTCTTCTGTAAAGTATTCAGGTAATTGAATCTAACGCTTTTTAAACAAGTCACGGTTTTGATATCTAATTAGGGTTTTGCTTTTATTTTTTTCTTTTTTTGGTAATTCTGTATTCATTTTGGTTAGTTCTCATTTCCTTATTAGTCCCCTCCTTCAGGGTTCCTCGGTTTTTTTATTCTTCTTGAGCTGCCACTTTATGTTGCATAACTATTTCTCCTCACTGATTTCTAAATTCTTGATTCTTCAATCATTTATTTAATGATATCCAAGATTGAAATTTGTTAGGGAGGATTATTGGGCTGCTCTACATTTATCTCCTTTATTTTCACTTTATAGCTCATAATTAGAATAACTTATTGTACTTCATTATATTTGGTTTTGATTGTTAACCAAGTTCATTGGCAAGGTTGAAGGTTGAGGCATTGAGGTATATCTTTTGATCCAATTAAATATTTTTATTGAAGATGTGTTTGTTGTAGAGCTTCTTTTCTAATAATGACTTATAGATTCTCTCTCTTTGTTAATTTTATTTACTTGGATATCCTAGGTTATACATGGGCTGATTCAGGCATTTCATGGGAGTTACCGAGGGAAGTGAACCACCGCTGAAACGTCCAAAAGTTCCTTTGTGTGATTTAAACCAACTGTCAGAGGAGTCATCACCACATTCTGAGATAGCATCTACCTCTTTGGGAGACCCCATGGCTCGGCCACTGTCCTCCCAAGGAGATGGAGAAACAATTGGTCCCAAAGGAGTTATCAAGAAGAATGAGTTTGTCAAAATCATTACTCGGGCGTTATACTCGCTTGGATTTGACAAAACTGGTGCCCTTCTGGAGGAAGAATCGGGGATACCATTGCATCCATCAAACTTTTATTTGTTAATGCAGCAAGCAAGGGAGGGACAATGGGAAGATAGTTTGGAGACACTTCAGAAAATTGATCTTGTAGATGGGACCATCAAAAGATCAGCATCATTCTTGATACTAGAGCAGAAATTTTTGGAGCTTCTTAAAGAAGACAAATACATGGAGGCTATAGGAATTCTCAAAAACAGAATAGTTCCTCTGTCCATCCATTCCGATCGAGTTCGTGAACTTGCTGCCTCAATTATCTCTCCTACATTGAGAGTTACACTTGGGATTTGCATTCAGAACGCTGATAACAGGAACTTCAGGAGAAGTTTTCTCGAGAAATTGCAGAAATTACTTCCTCCGGAAGTGATGATACCTGAGAGCAGGCTAGAACATCTTGTTGAACAGGCTCTCGAAGTACAGCGAGATGCTTGTGTATTTCACAACACTTTGGCTAGTGAAATGTCTTTGTATACGGATCATGATTGTGGACGAAGCCACATTCCTAACCAGACATTGCAGGTTAGAACTTAGAAGTATGCTTTAATCAAAGATATTTGCTTCTGAGTTAGCTAGCTCTCTTTCTGATTGTTCCTTTATGGGTTTGTTATATCCTCAAGTGCTTTCCTGCAATGAATAAAGGTTATGCTATTAGTTTCTATTTCTTATTCGCCTCTCTTCGTTGTACAAAAATCTTAAGAGTCTTTTTGTTATTTGAGAAAGTATCATTGCTATATGGAAAGATTATTGGGTCGATCTCTAGCTTGGTTAATCTTTCCATGGTGCAAGACTATGAGGGCAATTCATGAAGTCCCAATAATAATTGTTCAGTGGCATCATGTTTATACTTGTATCATAAATAGACTGCCTTGATCTGTTTCTTGTTTCAGCTTTCGGTTGACTCTTTTTTTTTTGGGGGGGCTGGGGGGGCAATATACTCTCGGTCTTAGAGACAAAAATGTAGAGTCAAACTGGGGGAAAAGACAAAATGTTAATTGCCTAAAGGAGAAGTTATAGTCTATTTTAGTCTTTTTAATCCCTCGTATAGCAACGAAACTCGAGAGTAATATGACAATAAGTAAATAATTTGCTGCCCATTTGCTGGTCATAGCTAGGAAATTAAAATTTGTGATTTGTTCGTTTATATAAAAGTACTTTATGGACCTTCAAGACAAAGAAAATGCTTTAGTTCCAGTGCACTATATGAAGAACTGGTACAGATACTATGTTAAGTGGACTCTTGCTTGATTCCTTTTACTTGGTTTTATGATAACATACTGCATTAGGTACCTGCAGCTGCATGTTTAGATGCAACATCACTAGCATTTGAAAATTCTTAACTTCTCCCCTGGTATTTACTTAATCATGCAGGACTTGAGCCATAGACATATGAACCTTTGTTTTCACAAGATTCTTTTAAACATATCAAATGGTTTTCAGAACAAATAAGAGATGTGTCGTTAATGATGATAAATGCAATGAAAGAACTGTTGGGAATAGTAGTAGAATAGAGTCCCTCTCTTTAATCTCTGGATTCCCCAATTTCTTCTCGATCATGTACTTGAGGAGGCTTTAACTTTCCAGCTTATGATTATGGGCGGTTGGTCCTAATTAAACTCTGAAAACTTAATTATACCTTTCCTAAGGTACATGAGCAACTTTTGCTATCTATTCTGTATAAACTACTTCTCTTGAATATCGTCTGTCTTAATTTCTGATATAGAGATGCAATTTCATTGCTAACTATCTTGTAGAAAAAGCTAAAATTGGGTGCTGAGATTTTTATTTGAAATGGAACAGGTGCTGCATGCACATACCGATGAAGTTTGGTTTTTGCAGTTCTCTCATAATGGGAAATATTTGTCGTCATCATCCAAAGATAAATCTGCAATAATATGGGAGGTTAGCCCTTTTTTCACTTTTGTTCTTTCTCCTTCCCTATCTTATGCAGTGTATTCACAGGTTTATGGTGTGACAGTCATGTCATTCTAAGTACTCTTTAATAGACATTTTCCTTCATTTGCAATTTGTTGGACTTGATTTGGAAATCTACAGATCAGGTTCTAGTATTGTGTAATGCTTAGTTGCTGCAATATTTAAAAGTCTACATTATAAGTGACCCACGCAAAGCTGAATGTCTTGTCCCGGTGCTAAAGATTTTATGTCAGGAAAAAGGTTATTCAATTTGGGCATCAAAGTATGACTGCTATCTCTTTCGTATGACCTTCCATGATGCAAGAGTAGGTTACTCATAAAATATAGCATTTCAAACAGCTTGGCATAGTTTTTCTTTGTTTTTGACAAAGTTTCCCACTAAGAGTTCAGTTCAAGTAAAGCTTCCGCAGAAGTGGTCACTATTCATAGGTGTTCATCTATCAGGCATTAAGCTGTGGAAAAGGCTGACTGTCTTCATGGGATTAAACGTGATAGTCTTGACTGGGGGTTTAGCAAACAGATCCACCTTTCATTTTTTTTTTTTTGCCTCTATGTTGTTTTATACCTCAATCTGTTCCATTTAGGCAGAATCTGCCCTTTGAGTTTGTTCTAAGATTTAGTTTGTAAGGATGTACCCTTTTGAGCGATTGTGAGTAGGAATTGATGTTCTTTTCTGAGTAAGACAATGCAAGCAACCGTTCAATGGTAAAGGAGAGGAAGACAATATGCGACTTTGTGAATATATCTATGGGGTTAATTGGTAACAATATATGAGTCACATTTGCAAGGTAAATAGCATGGACCTTTTAAAACTAAATCAGGGACAACCATTATTGTTCATTGACAATAACATCTATGTCCTGTCCTTACGTCACTACTTATTTTTGTGAAAAAATCAAAAAGCATAAAAAGAGATACTCCCTCTGTTTGGGTTTGAATGTCCCATTTTGACTTGATAAAAAATCGTGGAGTGCATTTGACTTTTATAAAAATTACAAATTTATACTTTTCATTAATGCAATTAGTGGTAAGACATTTGAGCAAGTTGATCTAAATTCTAAACTTAAGAAGGCTGTTAGTGAGACTTTCACTAAAAATATATCTATTTTAAGAACTGAGACATTTAACTCTAGACAATCTAAAATAGAAATAGGGACATTTAAATTTGGACATAGAGAGTAAAATTTTGTCAAGTTTTTTTCCTCATAATTTAATCCTGTTGTCACATCATAATTTATTGCTAATGTATTAACAGATTTTGATAAATGGAATTATAGATTTTGCTTCGAAAGGCTTATAGATGAATGACTATACTTTGTTTCATAATGCTTGTGCTCTAGAAACTTCATCAAAAGTCTTTAACTATACAGGTGAAAGATGATGGTCAAATTTCACTGAAGTATACATTATCTGGTCACCAGAAGCCAGTTTTAAGCACATCATGGAGCCCTGATGATAAACAACTCCTGACATGTGGAGTTGAAGAGGTTATTAGACGTTGGGATGTCAGTTCTGGTGAATGCCTTAACATTTATGAAAGAGCTGGCGTTGGCCTGATATCATGTGGATGGTTCCCTGATGGTAGGGGTATCGTCTCAGGCATGACGGACAAGAGCATCTGCTTGTGGCATTTAGATGGAAGAGAGCTTGAATGTTGGAAAGGTCAGCGGACAGTCAATGTATCTGACATGGCCATTACTGATGATGGGAAGTGGATTATAAGCGTATGCAGGGAGCCTGAAATACTATTATTTGATAGAGAGGCAAAAGTTGAGAGAACTATTAAAGAAAATGATTTAATCACTTCTTTCTCACTTTCCAAGGACAATAATTATTTGTTGGTTAATCTCATAAGCCAGGAGATTCATCTTTGGAACATTGAAGAAAACCCAAAGATCGTTTCCACCTTTAAAGGTCTCAAACGTTCCCGGTTTGTTATTAGATCTTGTTTTGGTGGATTTGAGCAAGCATTTATTGCAAGTGGAAGTGAAGATTCACAGGTATTATTTTCTATTCTATTCTTAAAAGATGGATATCCTGTCAGTATCTGTTTTAATTTAAAGCAAAAAATGAAAAAAATTATTGCTCAAGTCAGCTTGGATAGAAGGTGAAAAGACCTTTTACCATTATGTTTATCTAGCTTCAGTGGTTTCTCTTTTTACTCTTGACATGTTTCACCCCAGGAACAGATTGATCTTCCATTTTCCCATGAACAGTCGACCCAAAATTGTTATCTGGCATTTGCAGCATACACTATTTCTGTTGCTTATATATTTTTGTTGAACTTCTGTTAAATCATCTTCTGAGTTGAAGGAAGTTAATACTCCTTTTATTGCTCAGCATGTAGAGATTTTCCTATTAAAATTTAAAACATCACCTAATGTTTTACCATTTCTCTAAAAGATGGAAGATAATGAACGTAACTGAGAAATATCGAGAGCAAACTTTTTAATCATAGATGGATTTTTTTTTGTGCAATTGATTGACATGTAAGTTTTTATGTAAATTTGTCAAATAGCCTACATGAATGTTTATTATTTTAATATTTTTATTCACTGCTGGAAAAATTTATCGATTTGGATGTTCTTGATTTCCATGTTTGTGAACATGGTGGAAAATAGTGGCTGACTGCACTGTGATTTTCTTGTATTTAGATCTAAACTAATGAAGTAATTTTGTGATTTTAATTTCAATGATTTGTTGGGAGTTACAAGGGCAAGGTGTAGGAGTCAAGGCTCATAGATGAATTGACAGTGCTGGTTTTTCTAACTCTACAAGGAAAAGGTAGTGGACCTGTCTATAGTTAGTAACGGCTTGGTCAAGTCATTCCCTCCTGCTTCTGTGCATCTTCATATGTGTGTTGTTGGTGCATTATATGTAGTCAATGTTGTGGAAGGGGTGTTTGGAGCCACAAAAATAGCTTGTTTGTTGTGTTACATGTTACTCGCTTCCTCTTGAAGGTATATATATGGCACAGAAGCACTGGTGAACTTATGGCAACTCTGCCTGGGCACTCGGGTGCTGTTAATTGTGTTAGTTGGAACCCTAAAAACCCTCTGATGTTGGCTTCTGCAAGTGATGACGCCACAATTCGAATATGGGGCATGAGCAACGTAAAGTGCATAGACAATCAGAGCAACGGCATTGTGCACCGCATGAATGGGAGTAGTTGAAATTGGTTATTGACTGCTTTAGAATTTAAGTGCTGGTACCTTCCAGAACTTTTGTAAATAAAACCACCTGAGGATTTCTTTCTTTGATTCCCTTTCCAACCCTTGTTTTTGGCATGTTTGGCAAGTAAAAGCATGTCAGCATGCATCTTGCTCGTCTGCCTGGAAACATGTGAGCTCCCTAACAATTGTTGTATTATTTTTATGTCTTGCAAATCCATTATATATGCTGCAGCCTTTTATACCTTTGTTTTTGAGTCAAGCCTGTTTCAGTGGTCTTTTCGCTCTTGAATTTACTCTTTTTTAAGGAATTGTTTTATCTTTTGCAACTAATGCAAAGTATGATCTCAGGCGTCTAAATAGTAGATGATATAGCATAAAATTTATTAGTAGTAGTTCGATTCTTGCAAGTTATGACCATATAATCTATATATATATATATATTTTAATTTTTTTTCTCACAATTAACATATTAAAAGTAATAAATTGTTAATATATCTCATATACTTCATTATTTTTCTATCATAGAAAATATTATTAATTGAAATAATTTATTTATATAAATTTTTTTATATATTTTATGAAAAAAATATATTTATCTAAATAAAATTGTAAATTTTTTAAAATTATTGATGGAGTAATGAGAGAGATATTGAAAAAGGGGTATGAAAGTAAATGTAAAGAAACTAAATCTACAATTTGTTTAAATGTGGAGGAGGGGAAAGGCAGATGTGGTGGAAGACTCCTCCTTTACCTCCCACGAAGTCTCTCTAATTTATTTCTCTTCTAATACATCTTATTTTCATTCATATTAAATCAGTTCGAAGTATCAGGATATTTACTAAATGATAATTTTGATACTAATTTTTTTTATTTAAAATTAAATGCAATGTTTTGAAGTAATAATTTATTTCTATTAATATAGTAATTTAGCGTAAAAAATTTATAATATATTATTTATATAGATATATTCAAAGAAAAAAAAATCATATAACAATACTCATTTATTCAAATAGTATAAAATTCATTTCCCCTCTCTTCCTCTTCTCAATACCACCAAACAAGAAAACGTATAAAGAAAGTAAATTCTCCTCAGTATCCTATTCCATGTCAAGTTTTCTGGAAATTACTTTTTGGGATTTTGTTTTGACACTCGGCGCTTGAAATTGAAGAATAAAATGTGATCCTTTTCTTCTCGCAGGGTTTTGAAAGCGCAATATCTCAAGGGATGCCATTCTGATTTGTGAGCCTTCTGGATTCGGCCTTTTTCTTTTTTAACATCGGCTATGAGCCCCTTATGTACTTGGTTATATGGAAGAGTGGGGATTTCCAAGTCAGATAATCACCATTTCTACTATATTGATATTATCATCAGATATAACAGAGAAAATATCATGCCTGTTAATGATTTCCCACTTCTGTATCTGTACAAGAACATGTACCTCTAACTGTATGCATTTTGAGCTTTGAGATCAATCAAAGGTTAACAGAGTTAGACTGTTTGCTTAGAAATTGCCTAATTAGCATCTGTAGCTTCTTTTGAACCAATGATTTGAATCAAAAGGTAGACTTATGATTTGCGATATTTCTTTAATTTGAACCAATGAAATCAATATCGTTTTTCTCTTCTTAATTGAATCAAAATTTATTCCATGTCCTTTTGTTTCATTATCTCCTTTTCTTTAGCAGCTTAACAATATCTTGGTTATATTCTAGATCTGCAGAAATGCATTGTTGTCGTGTTATAAATAGATGACACAGGGTCGACTTTTACGGCTTTGTTTTAATTCTTCGTCTCTTTATTTTATATGAATATTGCAATTTTTTAGCTCTTTAACTGTAGATGGTCTGTTTAATATTAAGGAAATTAACTGAAAAAATCTTGCCATACAAAGAAAAAAGAAATCAGTTATAACATCTCTCTATGCTGATTGTTGAGTATGTGACCATTCTTTTGTAGAGCTCGTGTTTTTTATTTTGTCCAGCATTTGGTTGACATGCATGTTTCATATTTGCATGGGACGCATTATTTATTATTATTTTTTTATCAATTTTTGCAGCAGTTGATATGCATGTTTCATGCTTGTGTAAGGTCTTCTAACCCCAAAAGAAGAGTCCATATGAATCAAATGCTAATTGAAAACATGGAAAGATGCAAACTTACTGTTTCAACATGGCAAACAATGCAGCCTTGATTAGCAGGTATGCGCTGGTCATACGAGTGTCCTGATTCATATGATCAAGTTTTCCCCAGCCTGCACTTCTTCAAATACTACATTAGATAACTTGAATTCACTGTGGAATTATACTAATAAGTTGCACTTTATCAAGTTCAATCAAGGTAGAAAAAGAATGCATGGTCCCTCATGAAACACCATTTGAAAATTAATGAGTTCAGTCATAATCATGTAAGTGTTACATATTTTAATAACAGGAACGTAAATAAGAGTCAAATAAGCAGTGAAATTTTATATGCTTATCCTTTTCTATCAAATCTTGGAGCATCTTAATTCAGTATAGAAACTTGTAGCCTTGCTGACGCATTAAAGTTTTCTCACTTCATGAACTCCCACCTGCATTAAACCAACAAATATTAAATCTTTATATGGATACAAATTCTGAAAAGAAATTGATAAATACCTAGAAACCAGACTTGATGAGGCTGATCAGCAAAATTTCATTGTCAATAGTGATTTTCTTCTATGTCAACTCAAGAGTGTCAAATACCTAGACAATGGGTAGCACAGCACAGGCAGCTCAAATACGTACGAGCTTTGGGCATGAACTCGTGGCTTGTTTTGCTTACTAGTCAAGACTACAATCAACTAGTACTTCTATTTCTTTCTTTGATATCTTTCTCTTGATATATATAATTCTTACCAGGATTAATGTTTTGGAGTTGCATTTCAGGGATTCAGGATGCGAGAATTGCCCCTTCTTTAAGATGAAGGAAGAGCATGAACATATTGCTGATTTTATTGCACCACCCGTAATTTTACTGGGTAGGCATTGCTTGTTAATTCATTGCCTTTTGTTAGTTTCTATTTTTTTGAAAGTCAGTCAAATGCTTTTATATTACAGTATTATTTCTGTCATGGATCCAAGTCGGAGTTGGGCTGCTCGTTGGCTTCGGAATGGTATGAGACCTTTTTGCTCAACCCTTCCCCTCCTGCTTTTGGTTTCCTACTGAAATTCTTTCTCCTTTTTTTGACCAAAAAAATACTACTAGCTCTATTCCACATTGCTATTTTGATGTTCGACATGAATGTTGATGTTTTTAAAATAATCACATTTTTCATAGTTTCACCGGGATTTACATCCCATATGAGTAGTAGTCCATTTTAAGGACCTTATAGTATGGTAACTTCTCATGGTCAAAAGGTTCTATAAATTGTTTGATTAAGTCAGAAGTGAATCCGGACCTAGTATTATTAGTGTCTTGATTGCCATAAATTCATGTTATCTTTTTTTTTTTTTGACAAATTATGCAAGGATCACCAAGACATGGAGCCCTCGGTATTTTTATTTTTCCAAAGCCAGATGCTGTTAAACAGTTTGATATTCTGTATCTAGCACTCTAAAAGGGAATCAGGTTTTGATTCTCCAGAGAATTGATGATCAAAGATGGGGAGGGTTTAATGAAGACTCCTATATTTATCTATTTTACTTTATCTTTTGTATGTGATATAACATTTTATAAAGATATAGATTAGCTTGTTAATATTGTATATCTCTTAGTATTATAAATTATATGTATATTAATGAGAAACATATAACTCATTCTACAATGCAAACTCTTTTATTATATCAGAGCCTTTCTTCTCTAACAAGAATAGATCCTGATGACTTTCATTCATTCGCTTCCAAATTTATCATATCTACTTGTTCGACCACAATTTCTACCAGCCCGGTCGCTACCAACTCTCAAGTTATATCCTTTAATCCGTTATCTCAACTACCCCTCAAACTCACATTTAGTCTTAATTTTCCCAGTTGGAAGTCCCAAGTCACTTTCTTACTCAAAGGTTATGGTCTTTTACTCCTTTTTGGATGAATCCTCTGACTGTCCTTCTCAAACAATATAACAAGATGATCAGAAAGTCGTTAATCCTACCTTTGAACTATGGGATAGGCAGAATAATCTAATTAGGAATGCTATTATGGCCTCTCTAGATGTTGTAATTGCCCCTACAGTTGCAACAACCTCAAACTCCAAGCATACTTGAGATCTTCTTCATAACACTTATGCAAACAAATCTCAAATATGCATATATAGCTTGAGAGACAAACTTTCCCGTATAATGAAGGAGGGTAATTCTGTCACAAATTATTTGAATGAACTAAAAAGCATCTCTAATGAACTTGCAAGTGATGGTGCATTCGTTCAGCCAGATGAATTGATTGCGAAAGCCTTGAGTGACCTTGGATCTGAGTATCGTGAGATCACAGCTGCAATTCGTGCTTGTGATACATCTATCAGTTATGTAGAACTCTATGACAAGTTAACCGATCACGAAATATTTCTTCAACAATAAGAGGTCAAACAACAACAGGCTGTTATTGTCTAATTTTCCCATAAGTCTTCCCTAATCATGGTGGATCTCGTCTTAAAGGTAGATAGCGGAAACAATTTAATACTAGTTAATCATTCCATCAGTTTCGAATAGCAACCTCTTTGGAATCACAAATCGAACTCAAATTCTAACACATGTTTGAGTTACAACTCCAATTGGAGTCCCAACAGCACTCTGCCTAGTGCAATGTCAGTTATGCTAAAAATTTGGTAATGATCAGCAAAAGTTTGTCTATCTTAGTCCTATGATAATCTGTCAGCTAGGGCTTATTTTGTTGTTTCATCTCTGAGTCACTGTATTGGATCCTTGACACTAGCACCTCTCATCATATCACCAGCTAAGTTGATGATCTCGTCTTTCCTCAATCCTATGATGGATTCTACTCATTACTCACACTGGTTCCATATCTCTTTCTACTTGTCCTTCTTCACCCTTTGTGTTAAAAAATGTTCTTTGTTCTCCCACTACTCAGCATAATTTGATCTCTGTTTCTTGGTTTTGTAAACAAAATAATGCTTCTATTGAATTATTTCCCTTTAAAATTGCATATCACAGGGAAATTAATGCTCAGAGGTCGAAATAAGAATGAGTTATATGAATGGCCTGCTTCACCGTCAGCTTCATCTCCAGTTCCAATTACAACTTGATTTATTGCCACTCCAATGTCTTCTCTGGAATTTTGGTATCGTAGGTCATGTCAACAATAAAAACTCTCAAGTCCATTTTAGTTAATTCTTGTTTGCCATTTGATCCTAGTCATGATATTCCTTTTTGTAACTCTTGTTCAAT
>JAWZTD010000148.1:1100426-1119137 GCA_035221335.1 Echites panduratus | reverse complement strand
TCTTCTCAAAATATGGAACATGAACCAAGACATAATTAGTAAAACAACCCCAGCAACCATGCCCAAACTTGGTGCTAATGGTAGAGAAGCAATTCATTGGACATGATGAATGGTTGAACTTTTGAGGGATGCCACCACAAATACTGTTGGAAGAGAGGCTGATAAGAGCTAGATCCGGAAGCAAAATTTCACTAGGAATTTTGCCAGAGAATTTCTTGTCTGATAAGTCCAATTAGCGAAGGGTGAGAAATTTCAGATGGAGTTTTACCAGAGAATTTGTTGCCTAATAAGTCCACATTGTCTACCACCTATAATTGCCCAATTTTAGATCCCAATTTGTGATGGAATTCAAATGCTGAAGGGCCGATAATTCTCTGATTTCAGATGGAAGAGAATTTGTTGCTTGATAAGTCCAAATGTCCATAATTTCCCAATTTCAGACAGAATCGAGCTAGTTAGACCTGTATTTATTTTGTTTGCATCATGAGCTGGTAGTGGTTGTGGTGGTAGTAGCAGTAGTAGTAATATTTTTTGGACAGTAACAAAGGAACAATCATACCTGAGGTTAACATAATTTAAAGATGGAAGAGCAGCTTATCTAGTGGGAATTTGACTTGATAATCGATTGATTGACAGATATAGGCTCTCCAATTTCCCAAAATCACCAACTAGTATTCCTGTAAACTTCTTGTTAAATAAATAAATATCCTCCTAACTCAATACCATAGCCCGAGGAAGACAAGAAGGAACAGTACTGAATTTGTACATCTGAAGCAATAATATTTAATCTTTAGGGATACTTACTAGATGAAAAGCTATTGTTTGACTAGTCCATATATTGCAGCGCAAAATTCTCAATAGCCGCAGGGATGAATTGACACCAGTGAAGAGGTTGTGACTCAGGTTAAGGTTCTCGAGGTGAGGAGATAATAGCTTATCAACGTTTTCTGGGATACTTCCATTTTGTGACAGGTCCAAGTATTTAAGCTTGGAACAGTAGCAGAGATATGTTGGGAAGAGTCCTTGGATAATGAAATTGGCACTGAGATCAATCCACATCAGGTTCTGGAGGTCACATACTAATGGTGCAATTGTCACTGATAATTCCAATGACACAGCCATTGACGTCGCATGTAATCCCTGGCCAAGTACAGTGGTCGGTTGATGAATTCCAATAATTAATGATTTTATTTCTTAGTACAGTCTTGCCTAAATTTAATTAGGAATGAGAAGTATTATGAATCGTATATTTCGCTCCCTTCATAAAGGTCCTAGTTTCTTTCAGAGCCCATCACCTAAGATTCCAAAACCAACAGTAGAAAGAATATCCTACTTATTTAAACTGCCCTGCTACTACATGAGATTCTTGAACCCTCCTTTGCCATTTCAAAAGCACAAAACCAGAACCCACCTTTCTAGAGCTTATCATGGCCATGAATTTTCCTTCTACCTTTCAGCAACCAAACTGGCCTAAGAAATCCCACAATGTAGTTTTCGGGACAGCCGGCCTCCTCAGAGTACACGAAGAGTTAGCTTAGAATCTAGTCTTTCAATCCTTGTTCTAGCATATCAGAGACATAACATGGGTTCCATTTTGTAACTAGATGATGTAGCTAATACACTATAGTATTGTATTTATGATAGATTTGTACAGATTGAGTATATAATATCTTCGGAACTCATTCAGCATGCTTTTCAATTTCAAGTGACCAATCCAACAATAAGAAATAAAGAAATGGATAGGAAAATATCCTCTAATAGATTAAAACATCATGAATCTTAAAACATCTTGCCGATACCCTCCTTCCTGGGGATGGATTCATGAATATTCATTGTACGCCAGCTGCCCAACAAAGGGGCTATCTGCTCAATTTTGTCGTACAGACCCAGTAGGCCACCTGTGTGTATAAAGAGGATCTTTTTTCCTTCCCATTTCTTTGGGTTCTCAGCCATGTCCTTCATCATTCCATAGGCTGCTTTTCCACTAGACAACATAAAAATTAGAAAACCATGTCAATAAGAAAAATTTTTCTTTAAGCTGCAAAAAGTCAATTTCTGCTAAGGACATTAATCGATACTCTGAAAGAAATCCCAGAAGAAAATTTTGGTTTTTATGCACTCAAGCAATACCTATAGACAGGATCTAGAATTACACCCGTGGTTTCACCTATTTCCTTGACAAACATAACTTCTTCGACTGTGTTCATAGCATATCCAAGACCTTTGGCCTGTACAGAAGCAACAACCATCCTATGAGGAACATGTCCAGAGCTGCAAATGAAGATTACAAGACAGAATCGAAGACAGATCATACCAAAAAAATATCTTTCTATGATGATTATCTACGTTTTAGATTGTTATAGGCAGAAAAAAGTTAGACAACAATCAAGAAGAAAGAATCAAAACAATTAAAAAGAAAATTTTAAAACTAAAGAGTATGTTTCGGTTTGTTCTTCAGTAACTGAATAGTGTGTACTTACATTTTGAATGATAACAATATCACGGGAGCTGACGCCTGCTTCAAGTCCATCAAGAAGACCTTGGGTGTAGTCGTAGAAGTACTCAGGATCATCACAAACACAATATGCATTAACCTTGACCAAAGTTGTCGATCAAAGGATAGTTGACTTCTAAAACATTATGCGGAAAAAGAGAAAATGGGAAATGAGAATATGTACTTTTGCTTTCAAGTTGCTCAAACAGGATCCAATTGACAAGCCTGCAATAGTACCCCCACTGGGAATTACAAAGAAGTCAGCAATCGAGTTTGATATATGACCAACGAATGGTTGAATGGGTTTCTTATAATTGTGGTCTCATCCAAATCATGATAACTTTGATTTTGAGAAATATATTAAAGTGTCTCTTGTGAAATCCAAATGAAGCCAATAGGATACTTTGGCATCTTGCACCCTTCAACACCCTCCCGTCAAGTATATATTGTTAGAAACATGGCCTCAATGAGGTTGAAAACTGAGTACAGAAACATTCAAATTTCTATTGAACTACTATTTTGCTTTCAATACATCATGTCAATCTCCTGGTCTCCAAAATTCATCATTTCAGTCCCCATGATAACAATGAAAAAAAAAGTATCATGAGAGAATATGATTAGATTGGTGAAATTCCATGTGTGAAGAAAGAAACAAAACTACTTGTCCTTCAAAACTGAATTATAACAGTGAGCAACTAATATCCTTTTATAAGAAGGAAATGGTAACTGATTGGGTATACAACTAGCAACTAGATGTTTGTTTCCTATGCAAGAGGAGCTGCTAGATCAAAGTGTGACCGTATGTCTTTTGGATGCAGCAAGTTAAATGAAAGCCGAATTTAAAGCAGCTATAAGAAGGCAAAACAGGAAGAGTATTTTAAGCAGTAAAATTGTCATATAAATCTTTCAACACGTAATAACAAATTTTTTGTGTTTTAGATTACAGATTGCAATCACCATTTGTTTGTGGATTACATTTTAAATGGCAACAAAGTAAAATCCCCTCAACATTGCTTGTATGGTGACTGTTAACCTAACAAGATGAAGTTTTCACCCCTAATTGAT
Organism: Echites panduratus; assembly: GCA_035221335.1. Taxonomy (NCBI): domain Eukaryota; kingdom Viridiplantae; phylum Streptophyta; class Magnoliopsida; order Gentianales; family Apocynaceae; genus Echites; species Echites panduratus. Next base: position 1,115,578 of record JAWZTD010000148.1, on the reverse strand, counting down.
GAATTGGTAAATCCCCTTATGTTTTATGCAAAAGTCAGACTCCTAAGACCATTGAATAAAGTACCTGCCTAAATATCATCAAGGTAGTTAATTACAGTTATATAGAAGCATATATCTTCTGATGATGCATTTGGTTGCTGAAATGTGCATGCATGATGGCGTATTCAAATCACAAAAAAGGTGCTTATTTCTGAAAGCTTAGGAAACCAAACAGAGAAAAGACCTGCCACATGCTACAACAATATCATCAAATTTTGATTCATCCTTTCTATCCAAGAGCTGCTGCTCTAGTTCTCGAATTGCTTCAATATAACCCCTGAAAAGTAAACAAGATTATGTAAATGTATTGACTATTATGTTACTTACTATATTCTATATAAGATTATAATTAATTAGGTTATTCTTAGATTGATTAGTAGTTGCCTATTTGGAATAGCTATCGTTTTGGTATCTTAGATTTCTTACATATAATTCTTTCTTAATAAGATGATAAGATGAGAGAAAGATTTAATTCTCCCAAACCAATAAAATCCTACATGGTATCAGAGCCACAGCCTTCTTATTTGAGGTTGAGTTTTTCTCCCTCCCAGCTTGCTAGTTTTTTACAAACATTCTTAGGGTTTTCTGTGGCCTAGGTTTCTCTCAAATTTTTTGATATTCAAAAGGTCGAGTTTTCTCTCTTTTCTCATTACAGCCGCCAACATCGAAGAGCCCATACCAAAACCGGTCTGACCCATCCACCGGAGACCAGAAAACTGGCATGTGATCTCTACTCACCATCCCTGTCTGAGGCCCTCCTCCACGAGCTGGCGTGTGAGGATTCTCAGGCCACCACCCGGAAGCACCATATGCTTGACCTCACCTTGTTGGCTTTAGATCTGGCTCGATTTTCCCCAGGACTGTTCTTTTTGGTGGTTTTTTTGCTTTAGTTTGCCCTTTGTTCAGGCTTCACGTTTGGACTATCTTGTTTTCTGCCTGGGTTCGCTTAGGATCTTTGTTTTCTGCTTCCATGGGAGATAGCAAACCCATGAAGCTTGGTTCTAATACCAAAATTAGCGATGTAAAGTTGGAAGATGTAAGTTATATAGAATGGGATTCTAATAAATCCGTGGATACCATGGGCTCTTGTAGCTCCTTGACTTGGGAAGAAATTTGCCATCTTTGTCCAACCGTCGTTTGCTCGTCCTTTGCTACGGACAGACACCGCTGCTTCCTCTGCTGTTATTTTTCATACATTAGTTTGCAAGTTGTGCACGTGGACATCTGTGCACTAACTTGAGGGGGAGTGTTTACCATTATGTTAGTTACTATATTCTATGTAACATAATTAGTTAGGTTATTCTTAAATTGATTAGTAGTTTCTTATTTGGTATAACTATCGTTTTGGTACTTCAAATTTCTTTATATATAAATGTAATTCTTTCTTAGAGAAAGATTTAATTCTCCCAACCCTAAAATTCTACAAAATGCATCCATGCACAGGGACTTAGTACCTTTGTTCTTTGCATTGAACTTACTTCCTTGTCTTTACTTTCATAAAATGATTATCATATATATATATATATATATATATTATTATATACAGATCAAACTGAACAAACCAGAGTGGCACACTGAAAAATAATTTCAATTGTATATAACATTACTTGTCTTTACCTCTTCTTTTTTTCACCTGGATGACTTTCGCAAAATACGCTTATAGATATTCTCATTCTATAAGCATTCCTAATAAAAAGCAGGCAGAGAAAATGCAATATACCATCAAGCAACCTCACCAGGTTCCTAAAGAATTGGATCCACCAACAGGAATAACGTATGGCTTTCTGCCTTCTCTTAATAGTTTTTCTTTCAGAATATCAGTAAGCCCCTGAGATTGAATACATGGGAAAAATAAAAAAGTGTTCAAGGAAAACAATGGAAAAAGTACTACCAATTCAGGAACTTTTTAAATTAAATTCTTATTCAATAGAAATATTGTGTATTTTCACTTTCAAATACATGTATCACTAGTATTTTTTTTTCTCCTTTCTTTCTGTTCCCTCCTCTCCTCTCCACTATGTTCAAGGAAAGCCTCATCATGCTGCTTTGGATATCCCATTTTCTCATCGCCATCAAAATATTAGGCATTGCATGAAAACCAGGGCAAATTAAGAAATGTCCTCTTAAGTCTTAAAGAAGCAGCATCAGAAGAACAGCTGCATGAATATCTTAAATAAGCATTGATTTAGGATTTGAAACAATTTCAATCTAAAACAATAAATCCACATCAGCCTTTACCTGGATGCTTCTTTATTTTTAACTATTGCAGTACAATTCAGGAATTTTTTTCAAGATTTTTGAAGATAATAATTTAAGTTCTTAAGTGGTTGGCCACATATCCAAAGGTCACAGATTAATCAGAAGTTAAGGTAGCAGTAATAAAAACCTTAATCATTCCACAAAAGATACAGATAATGTTTCAGGCAAATATTCAAACAGTTTCGAGTCCTAAGAAAACTGATTTGGATTGTTAACACATACTTGCCTAACTTGCATAGGGAATGAAATAATTTGAATCTTATATTATTTATTTATTTTACATTATTGTCATCCAGCATTTCCCTCCCTTCAAAAAGGTTCTCGGTACTCTAAAATGGAAAACCCAGTTTCCTTCTGAGCCCGTCACCTAAAAGTTCAAAACCAAGACTAGACAGGAAAGACTACTCATGCATAGTACTGGTCCTCTAATATATGAGATTCTTGTACCCTCCTTAGTCATTTCAGCACCCAAACTAGCCTAAGAAACCCCACAATTTTAGCTTTCATAACAGCCAGCCTTATTTGTGTACACAAAGACTCAGCCCAGATCTATGCATGCTTGTTCTAGCAATTATATTCCAAGTTTCATTCTAAATATATCAAAGACATTACGTGTGTTCCATTTTGTAAGTAGACTACGGGTTAATACACTAATTTGTGGTATGTCATCTGTTTCCCCAGTGGATATGTAAACATGGAAATATTCAGCTTGAAACTGGACAGAATTGTGCAATTGATTTGTACAGACTGACTATATAATATCTTTGAATCCCACTCAGCAGGTTTTTTGAGTGACCAATTCAACAATAAAAACAGAAGAAAAAGGAACGAAAATTCATCTGCTAGATTAAAATATCATGAATCTTAAAAGATGCTCAAGAAGAACAATATTCTATGGATCTGTAGTCAGGAATACCCAACCATAAGATGTCTAACGTTTAAAAATGCCTTCATTTGAAACTCCTTGAAGCACAATTTAATTTCTCACTATCTTATGTAGTCAAACTTAAGTTCCCAACCCTTGAAATATGCCCTTGATACCCATTATCATCCAAATTTAGAAGGAAGCAACCTCAAGAGAAGCCAAAAACCATGAAACATGGGCTAACTCAAATGACATAAAAAGGAAAAGTTGCATACCACAGCCCCAACGCTTGCATACTCTTCTTTTGAAACAAGATCAATGTGGGCTCCAACTAAACGCTCAACCAGGAGATTCCCCGTCAATCCAGGATCTTTGTCGACAAAAACCTACAACCTAAGAGATGTTATTACAAAAGATATCTATCACTTGCAAGCTGAACTTTAAGTAATAAGAAGGATAAACAACAACGCACCTTTGAAGTACGAAGTATGAGATAACAGTCAAGATTTAAATACTTTGAGGCTACTGCAGTAGCCCGACAATGATTACTTTGGATGCCTCCAATAGTCACAATACAGTCAGCCCCCTGAGCCACAGCATCAGCTAATAAAAATTCAAGTTTCCTGACCTTGTTACCACTCAGTTGCATTCCTGAGAGATCATCCCGCTAGAGAAAGGAAATTTTCAGTCAGAAATGAAAGTTAAAAAAGAATTAATATTGGAAAAGCTCAAAAGTCATGTGCATCTGAAGTGGACTGGAAATGAATCACATGCATATTATGTCAATCTGGATAGAAACCATAATCCACCTCAGCTTGTGATCCACTCTTAAACTATTCTTGATAGGGGTCAAAGTATTTTCATTTGTGTTAACCTCAAAACACATTGGTGCCTCCAATAGGACAGTATAACCCTAAGAAATTTTAGTCTCAATTCTCAATACTTTCTCTGTCTCTCTTTTGACATTATCCTCATGGCGGTTTTCTTCAACTACCCACTGCTTCAAGATACTACTAACACCTAGTAATTCGATGAAATCACATCTTTATCAGAGTTTTGTATGCGCCTTCGCTTTTAACTTGCAAAATTAGTACTTAAAGAAAAATAGATAAGATATCTCATACATAAATCAAATCAATTCACTAACCGATAAACTCTGTGCTACCAGTATTATTTTCAAATAACTTACCCTAAATGAAAAGGCATGGTGCATTTTTATGGTATTGAAGTTCACTAACTAAACCGATGCTTTTTTTTTTTTCCAGTTCTTGAATTTTAGTTTATTTAGAAATGTGAAAAAAAGAATGACGAAAACAACAATAAATAGTTGAACGATTAAAGAGTTAATCAGTTACCTTTATCCAAACCTCCGTGTTATTGGGCAAATTCGGAAGATTCCACTTGTGAATTGGAGTCGGAAACTGGTCAAAATGATGAGGGAAAAGAAAAAAAAAAAAAAATTCTCAAGATAAGAAATTAAAAAATCAGTAGAAAACTCAAATCAATTATGCAGTTCTTTACATGTCCAAGGGAGTATATATGGGAAGGGAAGGGGTTGAGATGGGAAGCCCAAGAAGGAGGTTGATACGTCTTCTTTGTGAGGAAACTGAAAGCTGATTCTTGAGGCTTGTCTGCTTCCATATTGATAAGAGAGGAATTAGAAGAGCAATGCACTCGCCTCCTATAGCTGTGAGCGGAGGTGAACGGAAGAACCCGTCGCGTTGACGGTTGTGGAGGACTGGCGAAGGATGCGCTGCTCAGGCTAGCGTGACACAGCATTCTTCGTGCAGTTTTTGCTGTCAGCATTTTATTGTTGCAGGGGAGAAATTTAAAATTAACAAATAGATATTTCAATTTTCGGTACTCTAAATTAGAGGAATTTGCAAACACAGCCCTTAAACTTCAGGGATAAGTGTTTTTTTTTTTTTTTTTTTTCTTTGGGATAAATTTTTTTTTGGCATAAATTTTATAGACCCAGAACCACTCAGCAGAGAAATACCCAAAGCTAACCCATCTCCATGCTTAGAAGTTGATGGTTACGGCTATGGCGGCAGCAACAACAACAATCATCAAACTGCCAGTTCGAGCTCTGGAAACAGTCTCTAATGGCAGAAGAAGACAAGTTCGTTTCCCTCCGTTATCTCTATCCAGTGACAACAACGCTTCACAGCTATTCCCTTCTCTTCATTTGCTTTACCCAACTCAAAACTGTTCTGCATTCCGTGTTGTCTTATGTCTTCCTTCTCCTCGTTTGTCCAAGACCCCTTTCAGCCCTTCCACCAAGCTCTTCCTAAGTGGTGGGTTCTTTTTCTGTTGAATCTTGTTTACTTACATAATTTTTATGTTGCGATGGTTTCTTTATTTGGACACCAATTATTTTGTGCAGTGATAAAAATTCTTGTTTCAAATTGAGTCATTTGAAAGGTGGAATTTTGACGATTTCATGGAATGGTCTAAAAAATTGATCTTCTCTTTCTAATGTATTTCTAATTCTATTTCTAGCCTTGATACAGATTTTTCTTTTCTTATTTTATTAGATATTGTTTTCGGATACTTATATGGTATAGAGAACCATAATGTTCTTGCATTGCTGAAGTTATAAATTAATAAGTTTGGTTTTGGATTGACAGGGCAACAACATGGCTATTGCTTCCTGGTTCTTCCGATTAATAATGACTTTAAGCATGGACATTGAATTGGGCATATTTCTCCCCCTTTTGAAAAACACTGCATTAGCTTATGTATTTGCTATTTGTTGCAGGGCTCTCATTCCGTACTACAGAAGAGAGCTTGCGGAATGCCTTCGAAAGATTTGGTCAACTCTTAGAAGGTTTAGGACTTTTGTGAATTTTCAAGGGCCACAATGGTTGATCTGTCATTGACTTAGTTTGGGACTTGTAACACGTGGAACTCTTTCATTTTGCAGTGAACCTCGTCATGGATAAAATAGCCAATAGACCAAAAGGTTTTGCATTCATTCGATATGCCACAGAAGAGGAATCTCAGAAAGCCATTGAGGGAATGCATGGGAAGGTGTGGTTCAGATTCAAATATTAATTCTGGATTTCATATGAGTTTACAAATGTTGATGAGCATCCTTCTTATATTTTCTGAACAGTTAAACTGGAGTCAACGTATGCTTATGTTGTTTTTTTTAGTACTACTTCGCTTTCTAAACTCAATTGGTAAAGTGTTCACTACAATGTGTTTGTTTTTATAAACAGAGTTGCGCTGATTTTGGGAGATCAGATATCAATATGTCATGTTTTAGCTAATTTCTAAACAAATAGAGACATGTTTGAGTGTCATAAAAGGCTCCTCGAGTAAGCAAATTTTCTAGTGTTAATATGTGAATAATAACTCTTTTTGAGTTCATTATGCATACGTCTCTGTGTGTTCTTAAACATTTATGGAGATCATGCAATTTGTTTGTATAAGACTGCATGATCAGAATTTAAATTACATGATCAGAAAATGTTCATTCAGTAGCTTCGTGAATTTTGACTTTGTCCATCTGAGTAAAAGCCAATCCTTGTCATGTTATTTATTAAACCTTGAGCATACCCTGTTCCAGATCTGCATATGGTATTTTTTGGTTTATAGGTCTTTATATTGGTATCAAAATGATGCACACAGGGTCATCATTCGCAATGCATCTCTACTGGTTGTGAAAAAAAGTACGAATATTTTCTAATTAAAGTGAGAAGTTCTGTTCACAAAAAAACTGAACTACCTTCTTTCAGTTTTTGGATGGCAGGGTAATATTTGTTGAAGTTGCAAAATCCAGATCTGAACTGCGCCAAAGCCTAAAGCAGAATTCCAGGCAGACTTGAAATGGTACAAATGGTGTTACCCTATAGATGTCCCTGACCCATCAATGGAATTCATTTTGAAAACCTACAGTAGTTCCCTCAATCCAAAATGCAGCAGGCTGTAGTTCATCTATGCATAGCATCTATACAGACGAGATTCAAGCTATCCTCTAGTTCGAGCCCTTGATCATGTTTCCACCGTGCAATGAAGTTAATTTTCTAGAACTGGATAGGAAAAGATAACATGGGTTCATTGTTTGTTCCCCTCTTCGTTGTATGTTCACATTTAACGTGCTAAGCCTTGAGAAAATTGCCAGAGGTCTTGTGCTTCTGTTTTCTTGCATATCTTTCCCAAAACACCTCATCGTTTTGCTTCTTTTCTCACACACTGTAAGAGATAAAATTTCTCTGTTCTAAGCACTCCTCAAGCCGTCCAGATTCATGTAAACCAGGTAATATCTGAGATTTGGTTTATTTAAACTTGTACAATTTGGAAATTGGATGCACTACCACCACAAAGATGCTTTTGGCCATAAAAAATCAAATGATGGACCTCATGAAGTGCTTTCAAGTGCTGCCTGACATGTTTAACTTCTTGGACCTTAAGTGGTTGCTGGTGACTCGGAGAAGATAAACCGCACCAATCTGTGTGCAATTCGCACCTAGTTTCAGCATTCAGGCTGTAGATGATACCCAGAATCATCAGAATATGATGTATGAACCATCAGAATCAGAGCTTTGTAGCGAATGTATTATGGGCTGTTTGGAAGAAGGCTTGGAAAAGGAGTGTGTAGGCCTTTTCAAAAGGTGAGAGACCCGTTGAAAAGAAGTGATGGCCACAGTAACCCCTGTTCCCCCATCACCTCCAGCATTCCTCGTACTATCCTATCCCGCAGCTCCCGAGATGCTCCTCAACCTCAGTGCATGCATGTGGGATCCTCCCCAACCAGCAACTTGCCAATGACTCCTACAGGAAGCACCACAGCTGCTGACTTGTAAACCCAAATGGTCTCAAGCGATTCAGAACAGAATTCACCCAAGATCAGAAGGATAAAATGCTGGAATTCACAGAGAAAGTTGTGTGGGAGTCGCAGGAGAGAGACCAGAGTTGATTGCCAAGTTCTGCATTGAAATTGGTGTGGACAAAGCGCTGCCCAAGGGTTGGTGTGCATAACAATAAGAACACTTTTGGCCAGCAACCCCGAGCATAACAATGTACACTTCGGCGAGACTCCTACTTTTGTGCCAAGATTTGTAGAGACAACCTTTTTCAAAAACTTCCCAGTAATATCCCCATACTACAAAGGAACTCTCGATTCAATCTATTTGTGGAAAGACCATTCCTTGGCTCAAGGAAACTTTGCTTAAATGAGCCTATTTTCTTGTTATAGATTTTTGGATGATGGTTGGACAATATCCAAAAATAAATCGCCTCAAGAGCCTATTCCTATCCTTCTCTTTCATGATTATAGTGATCACTGGCAACACTCACATAAAGTTTGGCGGCTGTCTAGTGTGGATAAGTTGCGAACTAAAGGGTGTGTTGCCTCTGTTCTTTTCTTGCATATTAGTAATAAAACTATCTTCAGAATTCCAAATCGTAAACCAGAAATTTGCTTAAAATCCCATAAAGCAAGATTCACTATCATTAACTCCCAGACTAAATTTCATTTGCTCTGCACCGCACTTGAGAAATGCCAAATAGGAACGCTCTGCCACTAGCAGAAATCTGCAGTGAACATCCATTGTTGCCGCCTCCACCAGACCAACAGAAAACAACAGCTCAACTGCTATCAGTTTAAGCAGTAAGCATCAATTTGAACAAGAATGCATATCAGTGGGTTTAATTTAACCATCTTCCTGAGGTTTACAATTGACAAAAGAAAAAGAAATAAACTTAAAACGTTAGAAATGTCATTATTACAGAAGAAATCAATGGACATACTTGTTTGGAACTACAAATCATCAACATACCAAAACTGGCAAAAGAGAAAAGAAAAATAATCAGAGAAAGCCGTTCTATTGCTGGCGGCAATTCCTAACACCAAACAAGTACTGTGTCCATCAGCTGACTCTTATGTTCAAATGCAGTGTCTTCTAATTCGTTGCCCCGTGAAGGTCTTTTAGTATCACAGTTGACAATGTTAATTCTCTAAGCCTCATGTTTGTTGGCTCATCTATAGGGTAAGGATTCTCTACAGCAATGATGACCCTTGCAGGTTATCAATAAAAACTTCAAAAAAAAAAAAAATTTTTTTTTGAGAAAGAGATAAAGGCACCGGTTGCTATAAGCAAACCCGGGCTCTTTGTCCTTCACGCTCCTCTACAAAAACTATAGGTGATGTTATATCTCTCTCTGTTAAGCATCTTTTGTATGGCACAAACCCTTTTGCAGATCCTTGTTTCAAAACTTTTGCATCTATTTTTGATTCAATACCATCAGTTGTTGTCTGCAAACCATCTACCTCACTACTAGAACCCTTATTGGAGCCAGTAAACGACCCCTCTTCCCTCGGATCATTTTCTTGCTCTTTTGTGCATGGAGAATCTCCAAAAGAATATACAGTTTGGTTACCAAATGAAACCTGAGGAAAAACTCCATGGTGCCAGGTCCACCAAGGTATATTGCCAGGAACAATACCTGCTCGATTACACTCCTCCCTCAAAAGATACTGTGGTACCAAGTATGGTACAGGAGCAATATTTCCAGGAACAAATGCAAATACGTATTTTGTATCTATGTTGGGTATAGGAAAGTTCTGAAAAGGCGGGCCATTTCTAACCTCAAGTTTCTCATTAGCAGAATCCTTTGAAATAATTTCACTATTCTCAGTGGCTGAGGGAGGCAGTTTCTGACCTTCATTAACCATTAACATCCTCCCAAACAGCTTAATAGTTGTTGAAGGTTCATCAGTTACTGGATCATATGCTGAATATGCTCCACCAAGAGTTAGCAGATCAGGTTCCTGCAAGCACATCATGGGATTAAGAAGACTAAGAAAAGCAAATGAATGTAAATTTCAGATATTTCAGCATTTCACTCTTTAATACCCTTCCCCTAAAACCCCACCACACACATTGGGAAAAAAAAGAAAGGAGGATAGGAAAATGCTGTTATACCATCACAGGTTTGGTATTCATTAACGTAGGAGGGGATACTTGGACTGATTCAAGAGATCCTTTGTCTTCTTCAATAGAACAGTTTGATGTCATGCATTCATTGTCATTCTCCATTAACAGCACATTGGCAGAATGTGCATCATCTGCAGAACAGGAAGTTGGTGAAAGACGAGATGACCTCTGTGGCTCAGAAAATGGTGATCCAGAAGTTTCGGATGCAATTGCTGAGAAAACTGAAGTTGGTGACCTGGTGTCTCTCTCTACACCAGTTACACTTGGAGGAGGAGACTGCTCATGCGGATTACCAATTGCTTCTCCAGATTTTTGAGAGTCCACCACCTTGCGTGGGTAAGGGCGAAGAGGTTTCTTCTTCGGCCGAGGAGGTGGGATTTCAATTGGAGTAAGGGAACCCTCAGAATCAGGGTTAGAATCACGTGCAACCTGATGCAGAGGAAAATAAGTTAGCAATGAAAGCACACCCCATAAAAGCTTTGCTTTCATTTCCCAGCAAGCATTTAGAAAATGTAAGAATGGAAAATTCACTTCCCAGAAGGAAAATTTGGATAAATACAAAGATCAAATGACTAAAAAATAACCTTGGCAAAGAACTTCTGTGCATGACTACGAATTTGAATGGCAGTTTTAGTGCCCACATGTTCTGCAATGTGCAAAAATAAGATCATAAATACAAAATATCAACTTACGGTAAGAGTAAAGAATAATATCTGGTACCAAGTACTTGAAGATCATTTGACCTCACACTAGAAAGGAGCAACCATGTACTTTGTTCCCCACTCACCTTCAATTTGCCGCCAAGCACGTCCATATAACTTTAAGGCTTCAAGAAACCTTTGGTGCTCTTCATCTGTCCACTTTTCTCTCTGTTTTGTGATGGTATAAGGTTTCCTCACCTGTATATCAAAGCACTAACCCTCTAATTCGAAGAACTGAAGAACCTTAGGTAACCAAAAACAAGTAGAAAAGGGGAAAGTGTGTTGATATCATGAAAGATAATAAGACCTTTGGTGTATATCCATTTCCAAAAGCACTCAAGGCCTGTGATTGAGCATCAGTGGTTTCCAAATGAACCCCAGCACCAAAGGGAATATCATAGACACTGCCTTCAACTTGATCCTACAAAATAGAGCGAACATACTGTAGAGTTTAGAGCTCTGCGATGCACTTCAAGGGAGAGTCACGCTAAAACAAAAACAGAGAGGACAAAATCACCAGCCGGTCCTAGGCCCCCCCCCCCCCCCCAATACAGGGGAAAAAATGCATATTACTTATTATTTACATTCTGGACAGTTTATTGAACCAAACTGAATTGATTGTAATAAGGTCAGAACAAGAAAGATCTGGATAGAATTTTCCAGTTCTTAGTTCTGAACACTTCTAATAATACCAAAACAATTGTTCAATTGTTATGGTTCCACTATCCTATTAAATTGCATCCATTGGAAAGAAAGTATTAAGCTTTCAAGCCATCAGTAAAACTTGCAAAATAAGAGAAATTATCACAGAACTTTCCAAAACTTGTTACACGTACTTGTGAAAGCTAATTTCAAGAACATTCTCTTTCAATTTACGCAACCTCAGACAACAATTGTTTTCCTTTAGAAACGTTGCACACGCAATAAACAAACTTTCTTCTACATGCAATCCCAAACTGCTCCCAAAATATAACTCACTCATATTAAATAAAAATACGATCTTGACTAAAATTTCACTCCAACCGTAACAATTCTGGTCTAAGCAAAATCTATGACTATCCAATTAAGCAAACCATTATTGTTATACATGTCAAGCATACAAGTAAGTCCCAGAATTTTAATATTTTTTTAACAAATTCCAAAACATTTCATTAACCCCTTCTAACAATTGACCATTTTCTCCACCGAATCTTGAAAAAGGAAATTAGCTACACCAAGAATCACATAAATGAAAAGTTAAATAAAAAAAGAAACCATAAAAAGAATAGAAAAATAATAAGGAAAAAACTCACGGGAGCTTCTGAAACCATGGCTTCTTCAAAAACCAGTTTGGACAGAAATGCTGAAGAGAAGTCAAAAGAAAGACACTTCTGAAGCAATCCCACTTCCCCTCTGTCCCAAAACAAAAAATAATCGAGGAACAGAGAAGTGAAAGAGAGATTTTCCACGAGACAGAACGAGATCTCAAAACAGGAGAGTGGGTGAATAATGGAAAAGACGCCGGAAAGGAAGAAATACAGGGTCTAGAGGGGCAGAGGAAGAAGAAGGGGCATGCCACGTAGGATGCTTCAGTAGGATTTCTATTTTTTTATAGGATAAAATAATAAAAGAAATTTCCGGAAGGTAGAGGTGGAAATAGATCTTGTGGCTGATATCGAATTGGACCCTGGCCACGTGTCAGACAATGCTGTGCCTGCCAATCTTTTTCTGAGTTTGCAAACTCTCTCTCTCTCACCTAGCAGTGGCCAGCCCGCCCAGGGTTCAGATTTCTTAAACCCATCCTAAACTAACCCACAAATCGGCCCAAATATCTGAGTGAACCAATCCGAGACTGGCCCAGCCCGCCTATGTCAAAGGTCACTTGACCGTTGGACCTCAATTTTTTAAGGAAAAAAATTATATAAATATCACTAACGAATATTTTCTCCAAAAATTATAAATCCTTCCATATATAGAAACTTACTAAAAAAAAAAAACTCTGTAATATCTTCAATTCTATCACTCTCTAATCTCAATTCTCTTTTGATGTGAAAATTTTATTTTTAGCAAAAAGAACTTGAATTTAGAAGGGGTTTGTAAAGAAATATGGAGTTTTCATTTTTTACAGTTTCCAACTAATTCTTTAGAGTTCTGAATTTCTAAGTTGATTTTTCTCTATTTATCTACTAATTTGTTAGTTTTATTAAATTTTATTTATTTTAATTGCTTTTCATTTCTTTCTTGATTGCTTTTATTGAATTGCTTTTTATTTTTAATTGATATACTTTCTACTTAGTTTAATTTATTTCATTATCTAATTTAAAAATGAATAGATATTGTTTATCCTCCCACCAAATTAATATTAATGAAGAACATTTTTTAAGGTATTATAAATATAACGTTAGAAACAATCTTCCCGAACATGGTGAAATAAAGACCTTAGGTGATGATATAGATCCCGTTGATGTCAAAGGAATACTGACCTAGTTATTTAGGACGATCGAATACATCTTCCTTTAACACATGTACGATTAAAGAAAAAAATTATTAGTACAAAAATTATTTAAAAAGATAATGAAAAAGCAATCTGTACAGTTTGTGGGAAGAGACACGAACATAAAAGTGGGAGTGGGACAAGAACCATAACTTGACATTTGAAAAATGAACACCTCGACTTTAATGAGGATTTGAGAATACAACAACAAATTAATGTAACAGGAGAGTAACCGATAATTTTAGATTTGACCAAAATTTTGGTAGGGATCAAATTTTTAGGTGAACCATCGAACAAAATTTTCCTTTTGGGATAATAAAAAAGGATAGTTGTAATATAATGGTTATGCATCTTTATAACTAGCACTTAGTATAATAATTTGTGATTCTTGGACAACTCTTTCTGGGTTGCATTATTTGTCTATTGTTTGTCAATGAGTTGATAATGAATGGATTCTTCAAAAACGAATTCTTTGTTTTAGACCGTTTGAATATCCTCAAGCACGTATTAGTATTGCACAATTTAAGTTATGTACTACTAATTAATATAATCTTTTGAAGAAAATTTTTTCTTTTTCTTTTGATAATGCAAAAAATAATGATTCTAGTGTTCATGTTCTTGTTAGTGAAATAAATACAATTTTTGAAGGAAAACTTTTTTATAATAGATGTGCATGTCATGTTTCGAATTTAATTGTTAAAAATGTCTTTAAACTTATTGATGAAGTTGTTACTATTATTCGTGATATTGTTTGGTTTATTAAAATTTCTTATGTTAAAGCACAACAATTCAAATATCTATGCCTTGATCAAGGTTTAAGTTATAAAAAATTTAGACTACATTAGATGAAACTCTACCTATAATATGATAAAACGTGTGCTTCTTTATAAAAATCAATTAATTCAATTTTGTAATAGTATCTTATTTTCTCCCCCCTTACTAGCTCAATTTTTGACAGTGGCGTCATTGTCTATTCTTTTTTAAAAACTTTTAAAGAAGCTATCCAATTACTTTCTAATTAATATTATCATACTACTCATCATATTGTACTGTATTGTTTTTTGTATGGATCCACATTTTAAGATTTCAGGTTCAAAACAAGCATCGATTACATATATGAGTTACATCTCGATATTCTCGGAGAGCCGTCATGGAAATTGAAGTTGGAACAGATGAAGGCTTATTTGTGGGCTCACTTGGATGTTCTATTTGTATCCTACCAAGATCAGGTTTCCACTCCAATCAACCATGCAAGCTTGGTCCATGATCATGAATCTCAACAAGAAATAAAGGGCATGAGGTTCATTATCATCATCTTCATCAAGCGAAGGTTTGAATGAGTTGGTAATTTACAATATTGTTGCTCAAGTGCAAATGAGTAGCAAATGCTCATATGACATTTCTGGATTTTGGAAATTAAATCAATCTATTTACCTAACTATGTCAAGATTGGCATGAGATGTTTTGATGCCATGCATTTCAACCATGGCATCCAAAAGTACTTTCAATGAAAGTGGCCAAAGATTGGATGAATTAAAAAGTATTATGACACTCGATACTTTGAAAGCTCTTATGCTTTCTTCTTACTAGATCAAAGCAGAAAGAAGGTTACAAGAAGTGGCTCTTCCAATTGATCGTGAAGATTGAAAATTTTGTCATCACAAAGGGATAATATATAAATATAATTTTTTTTATTTGTAATTATTAAAAACACTTATCCGTCATGCACTTTTTTTATTGTGATCTTTCATAACCTTTGTAATTTAAATAATTTTTTATTAATAAATCTGGAAGGGTTCAATGCCAAACACGTCATCATCTCAAGGTGGCTTTTTCCAATAATTTTAATAGATTTTTGATGGCTTACCTAA
>JAWZTD010000148.1:1079563-1092759 GCA_035221335.1 Echites panduratus | reverse complement strand
TGGTACATTGTCTCAAGAGTAATGTGACCTGAGGTTATCCTTGAGTTCCATGATCTTTCACTTGCATTCATGAACTTAAACCTTTTCCTTTTCCTTTTCCTTTACATAGATTGTCCTGCTTGATCTTAAACCTGCAAGTTCGGGATGGAGATAAACTTTCATTAAGCAAGTACACTGACTGCTTCTGTTGTATTGTAAATCTTGTTTGATGGCTGGATGCCTTTGATTGTTTATGGATCAACTTCTACCCTGTATTGTTTATCATTAATCACCATTTACCGGGGGCGATATACAGGTGTAAACAGGACTAAATGAGTATGCAATTAGCAATTCTAGATTCAAACACATTATTAACAAATATAAGATATGGATCAAATCTGATTACTTGTTGGGTCTAAACTATTTGGACTTTGATCCTATTTAATGGGTCTTTGGATGGGTATATCCGTCATAATTTTTTATTTATATTTTCTGACACTAAAAATAAATGTTATTTTCCCATATGTTCTTATAAAAATATCAAAGTAAAATTAAAATAGATGATAAAAGCAACTTAATGATGTCAAAAGGTAGTAAAATTTAATGCATACTTATCAATAAAATGTAAAATATATTAGTTAAGTTTAAAAAATTACATTTGAAATAATAATGAAAACATATAAATTATATAAGTATATAGAAAAGAGATATGATATATATAATTTGATTCGAATTTAAATAAGTTTGGACCTACCTAGACCTTTTACGAATTCAAACTATTAACAACACTAGTAACAACACTAGTAACTGGCTCAAGATCTACTCTATTTAAATGTCACTTATTGTTATATTATTAAAAATTCAACACATATTCTTAAAAGATTATATAATCTTAATATTTAATTTATTTTTTTAAGATTTAATTAATCTTTTTATAATTTATTCTATAAAATTTAATTTTAAAAAATAACAATTAAAGATTAACCATAAGATTTTTATTTTTAGTAATACTTTATAAGTATATACAAATACAAAATAGGAGATCCAAACTCCTACTCACTTGTAAGAGATTGTATTCTTTCTATTCTAAACAAGATAAATTAAATTCGCCATGCATCATGAAATAGACACAAATTAGGTTTACATGTTTCATCAGCTTAAATGGTTAAAACACTTAAAGTGAATTTATTATTAAAAATTTATTTGATTACCGACGGAAAATTTTAATAAATAATGGAATGTCCGGAAAGGCTTAAGTGTTTTTTTAATATTACTTTTTATAAAAATGTTTTTTCTTATGTAAAGTTGTTTTGTTTTTAGGTATAACAATCTATATGTGCTTTTAAAAAATAAAGTGTGTAGATGAAAAAGTACTTTTACTCTTTTTTTTTTTTTGAAATTTAATTTTTTATTATAATTTTTAAAATTTAAAAGAATGTTTGTATTGTATAAGTTATGATATATTGTTAAATGTTAACATTTAGTATATTTAAATTTTTTTAACACAATCAATTAATATGAATTCCAGATGGATAAAAATAAAAAAATAATTGGTGTTTAATTTGATCTTGTAATAAAAAGAAAATTATGTTTTTATTGTTTATTTTTATTTGTCATAAAATATAAATATATACATATGAGATAAATTAAAATGAATTTTTAGTTATTTTGGTGAGAGAAAGAAATAAAACTTTTGATAAAAGAAAAACAGAAAATAAAAAAAATAAGAGATTGAAAATGAGATAAAATAAAACTTTTATCTACTGTGGTTCGATGAAAGGAAGGGAAAGTTCCCAAAAATGAATCAGATAAAATGGGTCAATTCAACTCAAAATTCAATCTTGGCTGCTTCGCGGTGCGTTCTCTTTTGCCGTGAGTGTTCGTAGTTGGTTCGGGGTTCTTTTGATGTTGTTTCTATTTTTGTCCTTGAATTGTTCTTATTTCTATTGCTTTGTTATGATCAAATTTATGCATTGAATATCTTTGTTCAAATGTTCCACTACAAAAGAAATGTTGATTTTTAACAAAATTCATTCGTTGAAAATTTCTTAAACGATTACACTCTATTTGTTGAAAATCTTAATAAAATTTTCAATAAAAGTCGATCTGTTGAAAAAATTAAAACGACTAGACTCCTTTTGTTGAACATTTCAACGAAATAAATCCATTAAAAAACTTTTCAATCATTACAGTTAATTCATTGAAAATTTTAACAAATTAAATCTATTGGAAAACTTTTCAACTATTATATTTAATTTGTTGAAAATTTCAACAAAATTTTCAATAAAGTAAATCCATTGAAAAACTTTTCAATGAATATATTTAATTTATTTAAAATTCCAACAAATTTTTATACGAAAGCCATTCATAAAAAATGACATTACATTCTTTAATCTATGAATTTATTGTTTTAAAATGATATTACATTCTTTAATCTCATTTCCCATCAACTTCACATGCCTATGACAGGATATTTATCACATGGCTCAAGGATGAAAAGGCCAGGAATCATAGAAGCAAAAATAAGTCAAGCAATTGATTTAGAATTTGACAACTGGTTCTCCAAATATGTGAGTATAGTGATATGTAAATTTCATGTTAAATACACATGTTCTCCATATAATGTTATAAATTATTTTAATAAAAATGCCGGAAAATTCATCAGATTTGAGTCAATCACTTCTAGAGTGAAACCACCACGTCTAATTTACACATATCTAATATTATTTGTAAATGATTATATTTTCCACACATTTGATCATGATATTAGTAAATCAACTTCGAATAGCAGATTTGTATAAAGGGGACATTGTGGCGTCATGAATCAATCATGAATCAGTTGATTTTCAGAGTGTGATACAGGAAATCATTGAGGCAACATACGGGAAGAGCAATGGGCAACTTGCTGAAGAACTGTATAGAAGTTTGAAGGGCAGGAGGTTTCTTATTGTCTTGGACAATGTGTGGAGTACCAAGGCTTGGGATGATGTCAAAAGATGCTTTCCGGATGATAAAAATGGCAGTAGGATAGTTCCGACTATGCAGTTCATGAATGTGGCGGATTATTTAAATTCCAAACAGACTCCTCGCTACGTGAATCTTTTAGACATAGATCAAAGTTGGAAGCAGATGCGGCTGAAGGTGTTTGGAGAAGAACCTTACCCTCTTGAATTTGAGGATGTTGGACGAAGAATAGCTAGAGAGTGCTAAGGACTGCCCCTAGCTATTTTCGTCATTGTCGGTATTCTCTGCAAAATCATGAGAACATGGGATTGGGGGAGAGTATTGCAAAAAGTGTAGGTTCAGTTGTAAGTAGTGATCCCGAAAAATGTTTGGAAGTACTTGGTTTGAGTTACCGCCACCTGCATAATCATCCAAAGACTTGCTTCCTTTATATGGGAGCGTTCCCGTATGATTGTGAAATAGCAATTCCGAAAATGACAAAAAATTCCGAATGATTATGATAAAAGATGTAAAATGAAAAATGTAATCACTTATCTTAAACGATTAGTAACGGGTCAATATTTTCTCAATATTATCATGATCAATTTCGTCACCTAATGTTTCTATTTCTTTGACTTCAAGGAAATTAGTTTTGTTATATTATTTTTCATCAAAATCAAAGTTAATTGGGTGGGAATATGAACCCAATCTATTCATTTCTAAATTTGATGGTCAAAGAAATTAAACTAAGTGACCATTAAAAACCAATAAAAAAAATCAAGAATGATCAAATAAGTAAAATTTAACAAAACTATCAAATTAGAAGATAATTAGAGAGAAACCAATTTGAAAATAAGAATTTTAAAAAAATAGTCAGAAATTATGAAGGATAAAACATCAAATTTCTTCATATTTAGATCTAAGCTTTTCTTGTCAAAATACAAATTTTCACAAAAAAAAAATACTAATAGATGATTGAATTGAGTAATTAAAGAGCAATAGTAGAAATGTAGGATGAAGAATGAAGATTGGAGATAGTTTTTGGTGAAATAAAATGAATTTAGGGGGTTATTTATAGAATTTTAAAAATTCTAGTCATTAGTGACAATTTGGAAAAAAATTTTTTTAAATTGAAATGGCTGTATTTTGTTCAAACGGTATGACCATTGGGATGGTTTAGCCGGGTCAGGTCGTGCCAAAAAATGAAATCACAAAGACTAAGACGGGATGGTGGGTTGGGCTGATATAGGATATTATTCACAAGGTTTGATGATGGGATAGAACGTGAGGATTGGTGGGCTTGACCGATCCACTTACCACGTCTACATATGGGTATAAACCATACAAATTTGAAATTAGTAGTTCTAGACCCAAAACACAATTAATAAATATAGGATATGGAGAAGATCTGATTACTTGTCGGGTCTAAATTATTTCGACCTAGATCCTGTCCAATGGGTCTTAGGATGGATATATCCATCTTATTTTTTTTACTCACACTAAAAATAAATATTATTTTCTTATATATGCTTATAAAAATATCAAAAAAAGTACAATTATAATAGATGATAAAAGAAAAAAGTAAATGATAAGTAGTAAAATTTAATGCACACATATCAACAAAATTTAAAAAATAATATACATTTGAAATAATAATAAAACATATAAATTATATATGTATATAGAAAAGAGATATGATATATATAATCAGATTCCAATTTAAATGAGTTTGAAACTATCTAGACCTTTCATGAATCCAATTAAACAATACTATTCGAATCGAGGTCGAATTCGAATATGAAAATAGAAATATCAAACTGGTTATAAATGTGTCTATTCCGGAATAGGGTCCATACAAACTCGACCTATTGGCAACCCTACTGGGTGGCTCCGGATCTACTTATGCATATTTATATAACAATTTCAATTACTTTATTAAAAATTTGATACATGTTCCTAAAAAGTCAAATATCCATATCTTTTTATAATTTAGTATATAAAATATATTAAAAAAATAACAATTAAATATTTATGTATAAAATTTTTATTAATATTTTATTAATATAATAATAAGTGATATATAAATGTGTAATAGGAAATCCATAGTCCTAACTTGTATGAGGTTGTATTCTTTCTATTCTAAACAAGAAAAAATAAAGTTCTCCATGCACCATGATGTAGACATAGATTAGGTTTACATTTTTCATTAGCTTAAATGGTTAAATAAATTAAACTCTTATAGTGATTTTATTATGAAAAATTTATTCGATTATTGAATGAATTAAATTTAAAAGATCTGTTTGGCTAGACTTATAAAATAAGTGTTTTTATTTTATTCTTTTTTTCTGAAAATGTTTTTTTTAAGTTAAATTGTTTTGTGTTTAGGTACAATAATCTATTGTGTTTTTTTTCAAAAAAAAAAAAAGTTATATAGATGAAAAAACACTTTTACTTTTTTTTTTTTTGAAATTTAATTTTTATTATAAATTTTAATATTTAATAGAATATTTGTATTGTATAAGCTGTAATATACTAAAAGCTAACATACTATATTTAAATTATTTTTTAACACAAATTAATATGAATTCAAGATGGGTAAAAATAATAAATAATTAGTGTTTACGTTGATCTTCAAAGAAAAATGAAAAGGAAAAATATTTTTTTATTTTTTATTTACCATAAAATATTTAAATTAAATAAAATTTTAATTATTGTGATGGGAGAAAGAAAAAAAAAACCTTTTGAAAAAAGACAAACAGAAAGTATAAATAAAATAAAAAACAAAAGATTGGAAATTGAAAAAAAGAAAAAGAGACAGACATGCAAAAAAGAAGGGGAAAAAAGAAGAAGCCAAGAAATTGACTTTTTTTTTTTTGAACTTACGTTTTTTTACAAAATCTCAAGCAAACCCACCCTAAATTTATCTGCTGAGATTCGATGAAAGGAAGGAAGGGGGGAAGTTCACAGAAATGAATCAGAGAAAATGGGTCAATGAACTCCCAGTCTTTCCCTTCCAACTCAAAATTCAATCTTGGCTGCTTCGGGGTGCGTTCTCTTTTGCCATGAGTGTTAGTCGTTAGTTCTGGGTTCTTTTGATGTTGTTTCTATTTTCGTTCTTGAATTGTTGTTATTTCTACTGCTTTGTTATGATCAAATTTATACATTGAATATCTTTGTTCAAACGTTCGTTCTTGATTTGAACTGACTTTTTTTTTTTAATAACTGTGAAATAAAAATATGGTTTTGGCTACTGTAAGTCGTCTTCTCGGAATCTTTTCGGATCTGCATACTTTCACTTCGCTAGCTCTTCAAATTAGTAAAGTGCAGATGCTTATTGTACATGAACGACTGGCATCGGATCAGTTCATTGGAAATCATGTGAACCTTGCTGTAGAAGGTATGTTGACTTTTGCCGAGTTTGAATCACTTCTAGGACACCCCGAGTGTGATTCACTTCCACATATAGGATTCCATCATCATGCCAAGTCATGCGAATATTTAACAGGAGTAATGGAAATGTGGAGTCCAATTTCGATGAAAATCTCAAAACGCGAGTCTCTCCCCGTCTTGGCAGTGAGAGAAGAAGAAATATATGGTCTCTTCAAGGACGTTGGTTTCTTACTGGACCTTCTCGAGGACTTGGCAAGTATTCACCATGAGAAGACCCAACATTTGGAAGGAAATTTGGTCAACTTGGCCATCAGAATGGAGGACGTGATTGAAGGATATCTGTTTGATCATTCAATTAATTCAAAGACCTTCGACTTCATCAGTAGCATCGTCAACAACGATCAATCAAATAGGTCTGTAATAGAGGAAGCTACTTTTGTAAAAGAGATCCTTCGTATGTTTGACGAGGAGAACGGCATACAGCAGCATTTGCAGAAGACATTGAAGGAGATTGATTCCATGAAGAGAGAGATGATGGGGATTTATGACAATCTGCAATTAGGAAGAGTCAATGGAATTGCATCGCAAAGTGTGCTCACAAAGAAAAATGAAGACATTGATTGTCTTGACTTTGCATCTTTTAATAAAGTAATGCCATCAACTGCACTAGATGTGATTGCTATTGTTGGAATGGAAGCAACAGCTGTTCAAAAAATTCTTGACCAAATCATTTGTAGGTGTCCATTTTTAGATCCGTTTGATATCCACCCCTGGGTTGTGGTGTCTGAACCGTATCAAGTAAGAGAGACCTTGGTAAGACTTCTACACTCCATGAACTGGCAGATAAATAGATGGGATGAGTGATGGACAATTAGCTGATGCACTGTACGGAAGTTTGAAGGGCAAGAAGTCTCTTATTGTCTTGGAAAATATAGAGAGTACCAGGGCTTGGGATGATATCACAACATACTTTCAGGATTGTAAAAAAGGCAGCAAAGTAGTTCTTACTACTCGGTACGTGAAAGTGGCTGATTATGTAAATCCCAAACAGTCTCCTTTCTACGTGAATCTTCAAGGTGTAGATCAAAATTCGAAGCATGTGCCCACTACAAAAAATGGATCCTTTCACGTTGACATGGATTGTTTCTTGACAGTTTTCAATAGAGTCGCATATGGTTCCAATTGTTGGGATGGGAGGTATTGGTAAAACAACTCTTGCCCGAAGAATTTTTGACAATTCTTGGACCAGTCATCATTTCCATATTCTTGCCTGGGCTCAGGTGTCTCAAGTGTATAATGTAAGAGAGATATTGATTGGACTTCTATGCCACATTAACCAGAATGCAGATGAAATATATGGGAAGAGCAGTGGACAACTAGCTGAAGAATTACGCAGAAGTTTGAAGGGCAGGAGGTTTCTTATTGTATTGGACAATATATGGAGTACTAAGGCCTGGGATGATGTCAAAAGATACTTCCCGGATGATAGAAATGGAAGTAGAATAGTTCTGACTACTCGGCTACTGGAAGTGGCTGATTATGTAAATCCCAGACAGCATCCACACCATGTGAAACTTCTGGACGTAGAAAATAGCTGGAAGCTGCTGAAGCAGAAGGTGTTTGGAGAAGACCCTTACCCTCTTGAATTTGATGATGCTGGAAGAAGAATAGCCAGAAATTGCAAAGGACTGCCCATAGCTATTGTTGTTATTGCTGGTATTCTATGCAAAATCACTAGAACACTTGATTGCTGGGAACATATTGCAAAAAGTGTAAATTCTGTTGTAAGTAGTGATCCCGAACAATGCTTGGAAGTTCTTGCATTGAGTTATAACCACTTGCCTAGTCATCTAAAGATTTGCTTCCTCCATATGGGAGCTTTCCCTGAGGATTGTGAAATTGAAGTTCCGAAATTGATTAATTTGTGGATTGCTGAGGATTTCTTACATGAGAAATTAAGACAGCCTTCAGAGTTCAGCATGGAATTTAGAGCAGAGGCTTATTTGGAAGAGCTTATTGATAGAAATTTAGTATTGGTTGGAAAGAGAAGTTTCAGCGGAAAAGTTAAAACATGTCGCCTCCATGATTTTGTGCAGGAGTTGTGCTTGAGAGAAGCTCAGGAAGAAAAGTTTATGCATGTCATAAAAAAGGATTCTGAAGCTTTTCAAGACAGCATGATTGATCAGAGACATCTCAGCCTCCACTCGGGCAATTTAATTTCTGTACATACAATGCCAAATTTGAGATCATTTTTATATTTTAATATTGGCTTTGGTAGCATACCAGATACCCTATTCTTCCAATTGGGCTTCAAATTGCTCAGGGTATTGGATATTGTTTTTCTCCGTTTTCAGAACTTCCCCCCTCAGATACTGGAACTAGTTATGCTGAGATATCTTGCGCTCACTGCTACGTTTGAGCTTCCACCATCAATATCCAAACTCTGGAATCTGCGCACCTTAATAATTCATGGTCCATGGATTCATAGAGAGCATGGGAGAAGCCCTGCTTTGCTATTGGAATATTGGAAAATGCCTTGGTTGAGGCATCTGCATACCACTGTGGCTTGTTATTTATGTAATCCTTTCATTGCCAACAAGAATCTTTGCACTCCATGTCATCCGAAGTTCCTGCAAAGTCTGTCAGGAATAACATTTTCCAGTTGCTCTGAGAAAGTCTTCTCTCTTATACCCTTTCTTAAGAAACTGGGGGTTTTTGAATCTGAAGAAGACTACAGAACTGATACTTCATCCAAATGGCTGAGCAATCTTGTCCACTTGAAATATCTTGAATCATTGAAGTGTTCCTTTTATGTACAGAATGGAAGTCCAAGGAACAGCTTACTTTGGTTGTTACCATCAAGACTGAAGAGCTTGACTTTAAGCTGGAGTTACATGCCATGGGGGAATATAACTCCTGTTTCCATGCTATCCAACCTGGAAGTGCTTAAGCTGAAAATTCATACTTTCCAAGGACCAAAATGGGAACCTTCTGAAGAGGGATTTCGACAATTAAAGCACTTATTGATTGAGAACCATGATTTAGGGCTTGTTTGCTTTCACCATTTTCCCCCTCCATTCTCCATTCTCCATTCTCCATCCATCAGCACGTAAATTGTATACGTTAATTGGAGTTCATTTTTTGTTTAAAAATAAAAAAAAATTTTACGTTCCATTTTAACCGGATGGTTTAATTTGATTTTAAAAAAAAAATTTCGTTTTTGAGTGAAAAATGAACTCCAATTTAAAGATGTATTTTACGGAATTTGATGACACCATCCAAACGGATGGTGTATCCAATCGGAGCCTTAGTGCATTTCGGCACCTCAAGGATTCAATTTCCATGCCTGGAGCACTTGGCTTTGAAGTACTGTAAGTCCTTGGAGGATATCCCTTCTGGTATTGCAGATATTCATACCTTGCAGCAAATTGAGTTGCACCATTGCAGTGAATCTGCTGAGGATTCTGGCAAAGAAATCCAAGAACAACAAATTGAGGGTCTTGATGTGGATATCAGAAGTGGTGCATTGTCTCAAGAGTAATGTAACCTGAGGTTGTCGTTGAGTTCCATGATCTTTCACTTGCATTCATGAACTTGTAAGTGTTAAGTCTTTGTTCATCCTTATCTTTTACGTAGATTATGCTTCTTGATCTTAAACCTGTAAGTTCAGGACGGAGATAAACTTTTATTAATCAAGTTCACTGGCAGCTGCTGTTTTATTGTAAATCTTTTTGGATGTCTGGATGCCTTTGATTGTTTGTATTTCAACTCCTACTCTTTATTGTATATCACTGTTTACCTCTTCACAGGGATATCATTATGTGATCCATTTAACCCCCCGTCTCCCCCTCTTGGTTGAAGATTGTCTCTGCTCCTTTTGTTTCTGTTGTGTGTCCTGCCCTCAAGATTCACAAAGAATATATATATCCTGAAGGAGATTTCTGAGAAACTTTATGTACAGGTGATCTTTTTGAAAGAGCAAATACATTTGTCATCCTCAAATTTGATAGAGCTATGCTTTTTTATTATTTTATTGAACATTTATTATGTTGTGATAGATGCATAATTTTCTATATAATTGATACATAATCCTTTGATTTTAATTGTTTGAAGGGATTATCTGAGTGAATTTTGATTATATTTTATGTTTTATGTAGTAAATTGAGCTTTGGAATCAAGAGGAGTTCAAAATCAAGCTTTTGGCTTGTTCAAGATAAATTGAACAGTGATGAATTTTGTTACAAGATTTGGAAACACATATTTTGGAAGACTTATATTAGTTAGGAAATTATTATGTGATGATTTTCCTTTTTAGAAGACATATTATTAATTGCTTATTACCCTTTAATTTATTTTCAGAGGATCCCAATCTATTCTCCTTAATTTATATTAAGGAGGGATTCAAACCCTAGAGGGGAGCTTTAGCCATGAGTGGCTAATTTCTTCATTTTTAGTCATGGATTAAACTGAAGACTTTGATTCATCTAAATGGTGAGATCTAATGCCGGACAAGTAGCTGGAGTATTGTATAGAAGTATGAAGGCCAAGAAGTTTCTTATTGTCTTGGACGATATATGGAGTACCAAGGCTTGGGATGATTTCAAAACATGCTTTCCGAGTTGTAAAAATTTCAGCAAAATGGTTCTTACTGCTCGGCTCATGAAAGTGCTGATTATGCGAATCCCAAACAGCTTCCTCACTACATGAATCTTCTAGTCGAAGATAGAAATTCGAAGCATGTGCCCACAACAAAAAAAAATGGAGTCTTTGACATTGACAAAGATTGTTTCTTGTCAGTTTCGGGTAGAGTTGTAAGATTTTCCTCTGCACTTGAGACGGCTCCAATTGTTGGAATGGGAGGTATTGGCAAAACAATCCTTGCTCAAAGAGATTTTGACTATCCTATAATATGTCGTCATTTCTATAAGCCGTGCCTGGGCTCTGGGGTCTCAAGTGTATCACCTAAGAGATATCTTGATAGGACTTTTACGCTGCATTAACCACGTAACAGATGAAATATATGGGAAGAGTAATTGCCAACAAGATGAAGAATCGAACAGAAGTTTGAAGGGCAAGAGGTTTCTTATTGTCTTGGACAATATTTTGAATGCTTTGGCTTGGGATGATGTCAAAAGATTCTTTCCTGGATGATGGAAATGGAAGTAGAATAGTTCTTTCAATTCTGCTGGTGAAAGTTGCTGATTATGTAAATCCCGTACAGCCTCCTCACTATTTGAATCTTCTAGATATGGATCAAAGTTGGAAGCTGCTGCAGCAGAAGGTGTTTGGAGAAGAACATCACCTCCTGAGTTCGAGGGCCTTGGAAGAAGAATAGCCAGAAAGTGCTAATTGAGTTGCACAATTGCAGTGAATCAGCTTAGAATTCTGCCAATGAAATTCAGGAACAAATTGGTGGTCTTGAAGTAGATATCGAAGTGGTACATGCTCAAGAATAATGTAACGTGGAAATGTCCTTGAGTTTCTTGATCTTGTAAATGGAAAGTCTGTTTAACCTTTTACTTTATTGGTTGATCTAAAACTTCTTGTTCAAGATGGAGATAGCAGATTTATTTAGCAAATGCTCAGAAAGTTTCCCTTCTGTCACGAATTTTCTTTTATGGCTGGGTGCCTTTCACTGTTTAACTTCTAATCTATATTGTGGATCATAATTCACCATTTTACAGCAACATTTGCACTGCTTCTGGAAATGTTAATTTTGTATATTTGGCAATGCATTTGACTCTTAGCTTCAAGAATAAGTAAAGAGCCAATGAAAAGAAAAGGGAAGATTATCATTTCTACTCTGAATAGCCATTTCTACTCCAATTGAATATATTGGAGGAAATTAAGATTAGATGTCGTGTCCATGCCGTCCAGATTATCATCATCATTATTATTATTATTATCATGAAGAAGAAACTTTCACAGCTAAAGAATCAGCAGAAGGGAGTGAAAAAGACCAGTTCGTGGCTGTCATCACAGGCTCAGTCCACAAGAATAAGGCAAGCCGGCGTGGCAAAACGTAGAGTAAAAACACAAACAAAAAAACCTTCTAAAAAAAATACAAAAAACCATACCATTCCTAATTTTATCTTTTGCAGAAGAAGATTTCCTCTTCTGTTCATATTGTATGCCTTCATTCAATTCAGCTCCAACAATGGCGAAATTTGACGCTTTCTTCACTTTCTTGATTCTCACAGGACTAGCAATCACCATTTCTCTTCCATCCTCAAGTTCTCAACCTCAGCGGCCAGCAATCATCGCTGGTGTATGCAACGGGATATTAATATCATGCATCTACAACTCAGGCACCCAACTTCCACCAACATATTTGCCATCTGAAGCATCTCAACAGCCCTTCAGCTTTCAATCAACGTTATTTCTTCAGAACAATGGCCTTGAGGAGCTTAAATCTTGGCAGGTTTTTGTGGGATTTCGGCATAGAGAATTCTTGTCCTAAGCTGATCTCGCGGTGCTTGCCGATGGCACATTTTTGCCAGCTGATGGTATCAATGGAACAATTTTTGACGGAAAGTTGCCGGAAACAGACCTGAAGACTGCAATCCAGACCGGTGGTGAATTTTCCAAGATGCAGGCTCTCATTGAACTGGTGGGTACTCAGTTTGGTGTTGCATATCCCAATTTTCCACTGCCTAATAATATCACTCTGGTCAATGACGGCTACTCCTGTTCTAGTTTCAATACATCAGAAGGTAACTTTCCATCATCGTATTTTAAAATATATGACAGCTTAATTCACATAGAGGCTTAGGGGTGACGAGCTCTTAGCTAATGTTTTCTGGTTGATGCAGGAAACAATGTGACAAGCGTCTGCTGCATCAGGGACTTGAATACTGCAGGGCCCAACATTGCAGTAGAGAATT
>JAWZTD010000148.1:991900-1004270 GCA_035221335.1 Echites panduratus | reverse complement strand
TTTCTTTTCTAATGTTGAAGAAAGAAGGATTTGATTACAGGCATAAAAATATCTATGCATCCTGCAAAAGTGGCGAATCAGTTATTGTGATGAAGTAATCCCCTTTTTTCTTGCTCTGTTGTCATGCGTGTTCCTGCAGGAATAAGATCCACTTGACTACTGCTTCTGAGTAACTATTGGCCTCTATTTTGATGGATATGGCTGATTCTACTTTTGTGTATCAAGAGATCAAGTTATTATACCATTTTTGTTTTTTTTTTTTTCCTAAAGAAGAGTCTACCTGTTACTTCCACTTGATTCATGAGTGGTTTAGATGTAGTAACTGTCGGAGAATAGACTAAGTTAACCATGAAGTGGACACATTCAATCGTTTACTATATTTGCCTTTTGAGATGGATCTACTTGGTCAGATTTTGGGCGGCACTTTCTAGGTCCCTTATTTTATTTTATTTTTTTATCGAGAGAAGTCCTTGATAACAGAATGAAATTCTGCTGTGCTTTTATATACAAG
The DNA here is from genome assembly GCA_035221335.1 of Echites panduratus. Lineage (NCBI taxonomy): Eukaryota > Viridiplantae > Streptophyta > Magnoliopsida > Gentianales > Apocynaceae > Echites > Echites panduratus. Next base: position 1,003,759 of record JAWZTD010000148.1, on the reverse strand, counting down.
TGTGGCACACTCTCACCTCTTCATTTTCCATCTCTGCCTTTTTCCTTCAAGCATACAGGATCTAGTTGCCATCAATGTCGTAGGTATCTTGGCATATTATTAGGTTGTCTGATTTAGGCAATTGCTATTTTCATTAAGAAGATAATTTCTTATTAAGTTGGAAACTTCTAAAAGTTCCGAATAAGGAAATGGATGGTGAACAGTTGCCTGCTTATGCAATAAATTGTACTATTGTTGTATAGTTGAAAATCAAGATACTTCTGTGATTCCCATCTTGTTGAAATGAATCCATTGCTTTGATTTTAATCGCCTTTTGGGCATCTTGGTTTTATTGCTGTACTTTCTTAAAGAACTTTGGTGATATCCTGTAGAATATGATTCATCTTTCACAAAAAGAAGATATGATTTCTTAGCTATCTTTCCTTGAAGGGGATTTCAACATCATTCTATACTAATTGGATTTCAGGATGACTTTATAATTTACTTACCATCACAGATAAAAATGTTATTCCTTTTTCCCTTTTCACTCTATTATTAATCCTCATGCTATAACTCTATTTTGGTTTTTCTCAATCAAGTACATCTGGGATTTTACAAATGTATATATAGAAACTGAACGCTCTTCTGTAATTTGCAGATGTTACGTGGCTGCCTACCTTGAAGACCGAAAATATTCTTTCTTAGCTCCATTTGGTGGCTTTGCTTTTATTGCTGGCTGGGCAAGCTTGATGTTCTAGGAAGGTGACTGCAGTTCTTGGATGATCCTGCAGTCTTTTAAGCTACTCCCTTAACATCATACTAATCCCGGACAATTCTTCAGAAGGTCACCCCAACTGTTTTCTCCTCCTGATTATGATGCCAACGAATTTCTGCACTCCATAGTTTAATGCTTATTATATGTGAGCTTTGTTCAAAATCGTTTGCTAGTTCTTGATGTGCCGAAACTCTCCTTCAAATGATCCACACTTCTCTATCAACATAAGCTTTTAGAGCAACTGAAAAATTTAATGTGATATTAGAACGACAGGCATGTTGAAATTTATATCTATAAAAGTTATACTTGGTCTAAATATAGATTGGAAAATTTCTGATTTTAATCTCTAATCTTTAGTGCTTGGTCTATGTGGTCTCTATTCTTTATTTTTATCGTTTAAGGCTTTCATACTTTTTTATTCTGTCTATATAGATCTTCAATCTTTATTTATATTTCTTCTGTTTCAAAATATAAGTTGTTTTTTGATGTTTCATTTGTCTCACAATATAATTCGTTTGGCAAATTATCAATGCATCATTATGATTATTTTTTATTTTTACCCTATGTTGATTTATTGTAAGGAAAGAGGAGTACAGATATTATAGAGAAAGGAAAGGGGTATTTTTTATATAACTATTCACACTTAAAACTTTTGAATATATATGAAATAGTGGCTATGTGACAACTTTTGAAACCCTAATGTATTTATTTTTCTAACTTTTTTGTTTTTTTAAATATTATTTTTAAATTGAGAATGATAGTAAATTTTTCTAAGTTACTCGGGTAAAAAGAAATTTCTGGTCAAATGTAAAAAGATGGGGATCTACATGTTTGAAATAAATATATTAGGGACAGAAAACATTACAAATAGAAATTGAGGATCTATTCAATCAAAACGAAAGAATATGGTGATCTGAAAATTACAAAAATAAAGAATAGGGACCTAAGTAGACCAATTGCTAAAGATTAAGGACTAAAATGAAGGTTTTTCCATATTGATTCATTTTTGAAATATTTATATTCTACAGATATTATGTTTTATAATTTTCAAGCATATATATTATATACACCATTTATCAAGTAATTTTATACAATAATTATGGTGTAAAAACATGAACCAAGAAATTGTGGAATAAATGAGTGATTTTCCATGATAATGAAATTTGCATGAACCAAATGAATAGGAGTTTTTGAGCCTCAAGCTATTTGCTTAAGGATTGGGAATCACCAATGGCACAAAACCTTCCACCAAATGTTATAAATACCTCAAAAATGAATTCTTTTAATACAAGCATACTTTATTCATTGGAAAACAAAGTCCCCCCAACCCAAAAAAAAAAAAAAAAAGAACAAAAATGTATAAAAAGTTTCTCATCGCAACCATACTTTTCTTAGCTTACATTGTTCAAATTCAAGCCAATTCAGCCTCTTTTTCTATATCAAACTATGGAGCAAAAGCTGGTGGGAAATCTGATGTTCGTCAGGTATGTAGTTTTTTTTTTTTTTGCAATACTATTTTTATTTTAAAATATTCAAAATTGAATATCTCGATCGATGAGTTTATGAAGACTTGTTTGTTTATTTGTATTAAATTCATCATCAGTAACCCTATTACTAGAGACAAGTAATAAGTGTCTTGCTAATGTTTCGAAGAGATCATGATGATGAGTTCCGCTATCTTCTAAGGCTCCATGTTGAAAAAATCCTGGATCAAGCTTTAGCCTCGAATCAAGCTGGTTCCAAATTAGTCTCATCAGTGTGGGATATAGGATGCCTACTATTTTTGTTGTCAAATTAATTATGACCATATATATATCTATATATAACTTCATTGTTTTTCTCAGGCATTAGAGAAAGCATGGAATGATGCATGCTCATCCACAGAACCAAGTGAGGTTGTAATCCCAAAAGCTATATATTATCTAAGCCAAGTAAAACTTGAAGGTCCCTGCAAATCTGCCTCCATTACCTTCAAACTAGAGGGCACCCTTCAAGCTCATACAGATCCACAAAAAACTGACAAGGGAGAATGGATCACCTTCCAATACATAGACAGGTTACATATAACAGGTGGTGGAACCTTTGATGGCCAAGGAACCCAAGCATGGACTCAAAACAATTGCCACAAAACTTCCTCATGCGTCCAATTCCCTTATGTAAGATAATTATCATGATACCCGTCCCACATCGGGAAATATGCATTATTATTAATATTAATGAGCTTAAGTAAACACTGTAAACTCTGGACATTCATTTCGGCATAGCGAGGACAATTACCTGAATAGTTGATCATGGGTACTGCCCTGTTTCAGGCCTGAGGGTTTCGGGCATGACAATTATATTCTTTTTATTTCCTCTTTTCATTATCATTACTTAATTCATTAGGGACTTATATAACTAATTCTTCTGCATTACAGAATCTGAGTTTCAACTTCGTCACCAATTCTTTGGTAGGCCCTATTACAACTCAAAACAGCAAAAACTTTCATGCCAATGTTCTTGGTTGCCAAAATGTTACCTTTAGTCAGTACACAGTGAGGGCACCAGAAGATAGCAGAAACACAGATGGAATCCATGTGGGACGATCGAAGGAAATTTATATTGTTGATTCAGATATTAAAACAGGAGATGATTGTATCTCAATTGGGGATGATTCTCATGAAATCCATATCACGAATGTTGTTTGTGGACCTGGACATGGGATCAGCCTGGGAAGTCTGGGAAAGTATCAAGATGAAAAACCAGTTTCCGGGATTTATATTGAGAATTGCACTCTCATCAACACAAGCAATGGGATCAGATTAAAGACTTGGCCAAATTCTTATGGAGGTGCCGTCACTGATATGCATGTCAAGAATATTCACGTGCAAAATGTTATGAATCCTATTATAATTGATCAGAATTATTGCCCTTGGAACCAATGCGCATTACAGGTCTGCACAGTTGCTGACAGATCTAGAATAATTTTCTTTTTTTTTTCTTTTTTAAAAATACTTGACTCTGTGGACTGGCCCGACCAAATCATCAGCAATGAAAGGCTTGGGTTGGGCTGGGTTACAGTTTTGAAGGCCTTTTTAAATTCTAAGATCAACTTAACTCCGATCCTTTAGAAGTCTTTATCCTTGAGATCAGGTTTGGCCAGATTGAATCATATTGACATTTCTAATGCTCAGCAAGTTTTGCTACTTTGATGTAGCACTTGCGATAAAAAAATCTTAAATTCGAGTCACCAATAAATGAGAATCACTAATGATTCTTAGGTAAGAATTGATAAGATCATGATTTCTTCGATTCCTTTATAATGGTTTCTCAAATTTTTTTTGCAGAATCCATCAAAAGTGAAGCTGAGTAAACTTAGTTTCAAGAACATTTGGGGAACTTCAGCAAGTGAAGTTGCAGTGAGGGTTGATTGCAGCAAGAGTCTTCCATGCCAGAATGTGGAGTTCAGTGATATTGACTTGACATATAATGGAAAAGAAGCTATCAGCACTTGTGATAATGTGAAGCCAATTATCAAAGGCAAACAAAGTCTCAAACTTTGTGCCACTTCTAGTAGTGCATCTTCTTAATTAGTTTCTTTTTATAGAAACCCTAATTTGCATGCATGTATGATCATATATGCATGGATAGATTAATTATCATATTTAGATCTTTCACTTTCCTTTTTTAGTGTTAATAAAAGATGTTTGGGTTGATCATAGGATAAATTCAACCAACATTTTTTTTTTTTATATAGTTCTTTGAATTCTTAGATTTAGGGTTTAAAAGAGGAGCCTGTAAATTTAATAGGTTGGGGTTACAAGTCCTTGTTTCTATTGGAAGAAAATGTGTAGTTAATGTTTTTGTTCCCTTCATTTTTATAAGTGTTTAGTATAATAAATTGGTAGGAATTTTTTCTCAAATTATTATATGTAGTTTCTAAATTATATGTTTATGTTCTAATAAGACATTAAAATAGTGGCTCAACTAATATTGATTATCATCCAAATTCCAAGTCTTTGAAGTAGAAACAAGAATTACTGTTACAACGAGTATAATGATTTTTAGTATTAAAACTAAACTGTTCACAAAGAAATTTCTCAAGAATAACATAAATTTGGATATCAGCATAAAAATCTAATGAAAGTTAACAATATCATTGAAGAAATACACAATTGGAATGAATAAGTACAATATCGATTCCCTCTCTTCTTCCCCACGAAGAATCAGTGGGGCTTACATGGAATCTTCTCGGAAAATTAATCATTCTATCACTTTCTTGCATGGCATGAGAAAAAGATTCTTCTGTACAAGGATCAAGATCAGTCAAAAACAGAGTCTTCTCATGAACAGACACAGCTTCTTCTGATTTGGTACTGACTTCCCTGAATGCGAATCTTGAAACGTAGAGGCAAATTTGGACTGGGATTTTGCAGAACAGAGAATGACTTCTTGGCCCGTTTCTGTGCTGGAACTACCTCTTCTGAAGCTTCAAATAGAGATCGTTTTCTTTGCTTCTCTTCTGGGAAAATCTTGGATGACGACATCTTGAATCTTATAACCCGTTTCTTGGAGGTGGGTTTTTCTTCTAGATTGGGCATATGAGGGATTGCACTAACCAAGTCTTCTTCCTTCCAGGTAGTTTGTGGGCTAAACCTCTGTTCTTGAAGCATCAAGAGACCTAAAGTTGCAGAAACTTCATCCGAAGTTAAATCTTCATCAAAGCTTGAATCACCATTGATTCTTGGAACGATTCTCGAATTTGGAGACTTCATCTTCTCGACCCACGTTCCGGGATTTTGAATAATCAAACCTCCTGAATTCTTGGAACAAGAATTCTTCTTCCCACCATGGTGAACATCTGTCACAGAACCATTGCCTGATTCCAATGGTTTTGCGGCAATCATCTTTAAATTTTCTGGGATTCTCAAAGAAGAAGTAGAAGAAGAAAAGCAGAGAGACAATGTATACAAACAAAACCCAAAGAGGAGATGAAGTTGTGGTTCTGGAAGAGGACAAGATACCAGAGAGATTTCCTAAACAAAATTTATAACAAAGAATCGAGATAGCAGCAATCCTTGTTAGAATAGGAAAAGGTTTCTAAAATTACTGGTTTCCCATCAGTATATTAGCTCACGTTATTATTTAATTCTTGATAGAAAATAAATATAAATAAAGAAAGAGAAATAATAACTTCAAGAAGTATTTTGCATTCCATAATTTTAATTTTTTATTTAGATATTAAATTTTTATTTTTTATTAAAGTAAGTATCACATAAGAAAAATAAACAATGTGTCTAACGTTAATTGGTCCAAAATCTCTGGTAAATGACAACTATAAAAATGGTGGCATGCATGGTTGTTATCTAAGCAAATGACAACATTCAAAACCTCTGAGAATTGTAATTTTTAAAGTCTCTGCATTGCCAATGTTGGGCCCTATATTTATAAATTTCAGTCTTTAGTCTGGTGTCTGGTAGTGTGTTGAGAATATGTATAGGCAAATTATAGTATATATAAGATTGGATATTGCTTTCCCTTTGAATTATTTTTGAGGTTGAGTTAGATCATTTTTTATAAATAATTGTTCTATGCACATTACATATTCATTTGTGGGAAGAAAAAAAAACTTTGACAATTTCATTAAAGGGTTTCCATTAATGATTCATATGGAAAGAAAAATCAAATAGTTAAAAATAATTCCTTAAAAGAGAAAATCATTTTATGAAAATGCAATGATTTTCATAGGTTAAAACTCCAAAATAAACAAAATAACACTAAAACAGGACTTCCTTTCTTAAGGAAAATTGATAATTTCATCAAGGAAAATACCACCCATATCATGTATACAAGAATAGAAGAGCCAAATATAGTTAGTTCTATATTTGGAAACTGGATCCCATATAACCCCCACATACAAGAATACTCGTGACTTTTAAGTAATCCCATAACCAATTTCGGATAACCTCAGGAGCTTTCATTAAATGGACAAATTTATGAAACACCATTTCATCATCTTCTTGATTAGGAAATTCTGGCTTTCCAAATCTGGATAATTACAATGTAGTAGGAGATATGGATCTCGGGCTAGAGATATTCCTTTTAGGGTTTTATTAATAAAATGTTTTCTACACCACCATACCAAAGATCAATCACAATGTTTTAGTATATCTTTTCAGGATTATAGAAGATCGTGTAGAAAATGTGATAGAACATCCCTAGCCATGGATCTCTATCAAGTGCTTGATGGTGACAAGAAGCAACAAATAATGGATCTTGAGATAAAGATTTCCAGGCTTTGCAAACAAACCTGAAATTGACGAGGGATTTTATTGGCAATCTTGAAGCTATATCTGCAGCCACATCCCGTGGGATGCAAACCATCCAATTTATTTCCTGATCTTCTTGATTCTTTCCATCTTCATTGGATTCCATCATCAGAGGATTGAACAAAGAGCAACAAAAAAGAAGTTTCAGCTGTTTGTTCATATACATATATATATATATATATATTTATATATAAATCAAGCAAATTAAGGTGAGGAATTCAAATACAAATTGAAGACTATCATGATATTTGATAAGTATCAACAATCTTAATCAGAAAGTTAGGTAAGAAGATGTAGAGGTCTGAGCAGTACCACCTTTCTCATTTCATAGTTTCAGTGTCACAGTAAAATTCAAACCCGTTCCAATAACTTCTAGGTTTCTTGTGGGTTGATGAGGCATAAGGGACTCGACCCTTTTGAGATGGAGTTGATTGAAAGAAGAAGCCAAGAAGGATCCAAGGCTCAAGAACTGATGAACAGGTTATGCATCTAAGGCCTTAGAGGAGATCATAAATAAATATCTGCCAGATCTTAGGACAAACTCTGATGATTAAGCTTTAAAATCTATAATATAATTCATTTGCAAGAAAAAAAGAGCTCTTACTAAGAAAGGCCAAACCATAATGTCTGGTGTAAATCCTGTTCAAAAGAATCAAAACTTTTACAAAAAGGATGTACCTAACCACGAAAGATTTCTAGTTCCACAGGGAAATTAATACAAAAAACAAAAAGAGATGTATTGTGCATTACACTTATTTATAATCAGCCACACTACAAAAGGGCAAAAAGAGAAAAAACTGGGGGAAAAAAGGGGTAGACATCAGCCTCAATATAGTAAAGCTCTCCATCATTCGGTCCAAGAGTCTCACAGTAATCAGCAAGGGGTAAGAAGGGCTCTGAACTCTGCAACCAGTTTCAATACATAAGCTCTCAATGAGGAATAGTTCTGCAGCAAATAAGCAGCTATTACAACAAAAACAATAGTCCAAAAGTAAATGCAGACTTCCAACCACTACAAAGAAACAATGAAAACCTGCTTCAACAAACAAGTAGAAACGTTCTTCAGGAGTGACCGTAGAAGTAACCTACCAAGATTGGTAAAACAAGGAGTTTCTAAAGAGGAGGAAAAGAAAGGGGAATTATGGCTTTTTCTAAGTGAAAAATACCATGGTGAAATTGACTGTACTCTGTATAAGAAAAGTGGAGGAAGCAGAGACTCACAAAACCAAACACATCTTAAAAGTATTCTACCTGTTGTTTCTATTGAAGGAAACAGCTACTTGGCATGAACTAAATCCTTGAAAAGATTGAAATTATCGGATTTGTGAAGATGAGCAGAGGATCCCTGAAGCATCAGCACCAATAGCAGCAAGATCACAGACATTACATATTTGGCCCTGCTGGTCTGGGACAAAATGAGTACCACAATACGGACAGGTGACATCTTTCTGTCCACGGTAAATAGGAACATACGTGGCACCACATACCACGAAAGGATTTCTGAAGTCATAATTCAGCTGAGAGACATCAGTCATGTTCCTCTCTGCCTTCTGAAGAACAGAGCGGGCTGCTTTGCTTTGGTTTTCAGCAGTTGGATTGGTTTCTAAGAGTCGTCTAGCAAAGTTGGCTGCAGTACTCAGATTGCGGGCATTGTAGCACACAGTCATGGCACTCATTAGGGCAAGTCTCAAGTGGGGAAGCTGTAAGTTACAGTGTGTGAAGTAGGCAGCTAGCTCCTGCTGACGAACAGGGTCTTCCTTCACTTCCTTCCTCCGCAATTCCATCTTTAGTCCCAGAACATATTCTCTTGCAATAACAATTAACTCTTTCACTTCATCCACCTCCCTTCGTGTCTCAACAACAATAAGAGGAATTGTATGAAGGATGGACATGAAAAATTTTAGCGCTTCCACAAATTTCCCACCAGTTGTGGCTTTGTAACCAGCCTTGAGCTTCTCATCTAACTGAGAGAAGTTAAAGGTAAGTGCAGGCGGACCCCGGACATTTGGACTTGCAGACTCACTCCATCCCCTTTCTATAGCTGTGGTGATCACTGATGCAGACGAAAAGGCACGAAGGTAAGAGTGACTACCAGTACAAAGATCGGTGAACAATGGCTTCAAAGGAGCAAAATTTCTAATGCCAATTTGCCGACTCAATAGACGCATTGCAGTGTCAAAATTTCCAGCAGCAGCATGCTCAGCAGCAAGGGATGATTTTTGAACCCAAATCTGGCTAACAGGCATACCAGGTGTGGGTGAAACAAACACAGAAGATCGTGGGTTTACAGTTTTTGGTGTATCAGCTTCAGGTGGCAGATCCAAATCCTCAAGATCCCATCCTCCATCCTCATCATTTTCTTCATGTGCTTCCTCGTCCTCCAACACTGCACTGATGTCCCCATTTTGCAAGTTGTCAACTTCTCCAATATCAAGAGTTTCACCCCAATCAGCATCTGCAGCATCTTCATACTCCTCAGTAGCACCCTTCACAGCATTATCAAGACCACCCTCGAAGATTCCTCGGGTAACCATCAATAAAGGCCAATCTCCACCACATAATACTGGTTTTGGTGGAATCAACAAAGAGGTTGACTTCCCCTTTGGCAAAGAAGGAACTTTATCACCCAGATTTTCTTTAAGACGTTCTGCAATATCATCAAGTCCATGGACTGAAGCTGTTACATATGCAAGTGGCAAATGACCAGCCTGCTCCAAGATCTTAACACGCTCTTCAATATCTCCCAGGTAAAGGGCATCATGGAACTGACCCATAACCTCATTTTTAACTTCAGCAATTTTCATCATTTTTGACAGCTTATCCAGATTACCAGTTATCAAGTAAAGGAAGGATAGTCTTTCAAAGTTCTTTGTCCTCTGATATGCATATTCAACAATACCAGCATTTCCTTGACGAAGGGCCTCCACCCCCAGCCTGTACCAATGATCTTTCTCATCAATCTCTTTTGCAGAAGCAACTGCTATTTGAATGTTCCCACTTTCAAGAGCTAAGTTGAAGCGAGTGCGCTCATCCTTCACAAAATGCAGAGCAACTTCTGGAAAGCCCTTCTGCTGCAGGTATGCAATCATTGCTTGGCCACAGAGTTCTGAATTCCTAATCATGCTCATAACTTGGTCATATCTCTTCCTCAGTAGTGAAAGCTTGAAAATGTATTCCGTTGAATCAATAATAATAGGACGATTTTTACCATCTCGGTCCAAGCAAAAGATTGTATTCCCATATATTTTCGTGATATATATAGGCACATCCAAAGTCTTGATGATTCCGCTGTCCCCATTCGGCAGACAATATTTGATATGTGTAAGTGTAGTGTATATGAATACACCATTATCATCCCAAGCTCCACTCTTGACACGAATTGTCTCATGAAGGGTGCAACGATGCACAAGTCTTTTATCAGCTATGACAATTGAATGCTTGCTCAGTAAAGCAACACTTTCCATGTCATGTGACCAGACAACATACCTAATGAAAGAAGTTTGAAGGTCCCCAAGAACAATTCTCTGCTGTAGGTCGAAAATAATTACTCTATCCTCTGCCCTACAGAGTAAGTTCCCAGTGCCTGCATAAAAAATAGCATCTGTAGCAATTGGGAGAACACTCTTCTTAACAATCTCATTTTTCAGATTTTTTACTAGCACCTGGTTGGTGCCCTTCTCAAGCACAGCAAACCTATTTCGAGCCACAAAAACTGCAGATCCACCAACACCCCTTTTTGCCTCTTGAACATTATCACCTCTACCATAGCTGTCTTTAGGTATGATGTAGAGTTCATAAGAACCTCCATCCATGTCTGAACATATCAATGCAGCATTTTCTGTAGGACTGTAAGAAAGTGTGCGGGGACCTTGATTCAAGCTGTTAGAACCTGGCCTACGAATTGGTATCAACTGAATTTCTTTCTGAGTTGAGTACTCAAAGGCACGTAGGAAACGATCTTTCACATAGAGCAGGGAGTCGCCGCTAACAGAAAATGCAGGACGTTCCCTTTCCAACTTGAACACAATCATTCCACTGTCATGGCCCGCTGCCAGAAGATTCATCTCAGGATGTGAAGCCAGGATCCAGAATCTGTCATGTTCCCTACGAAATGTCTGAAGACCAGTTCTTTTTGTGGCGTCCCACACACGAATGCTCTTATCTTCGGAATTTGAGACAATAATATCCTGTCTAGCATGGAATAAAACGCAGGAAACATTATTCATATGGCCTCTCAATGTGTCCACTTCCCAAGCCTTTGTATCTGAGGAGAAGAGAAATATGTTAGAAAGACAAATCTTACAAGTTGCCAAAATCATTAAGAAATGAACAACTAACCACCAGTAAAATCCTGATATATGACAGGTAGTAACCTCAAAATCATAAAATTTTAAAGAATCATAAAGAAATGAACTAAATAATCTTGGGATAAGATGGAATGTTCAAATGAGTTTACTTCATGCAAATAATCTTGACATTTGTCAGATTTGCAGGTTTCGTTAGTCAAAACTTGTTCTAACAGCAAAGAAGGACTAAGATTTATACCTTTCAGTATCAAAGAAAAGAAACAAAAAAATTCTCATCTTCAAGATTGAAAATTCAAACAAAAAAATCATATTCTGGAAGGAGTTTTTATAACTGTACAGGACTTTGGCTGCTCATGTAACAAAAAAGTAACATCAATTTTCAATATCACATTACTCTTGAGGCAAAAACCACTTGTGAGATTGAGAAAACAACAACAAGATTAATCACCATACTGTAAAACCATGCCAAAAGAAAAGAACAGTTAAAGGG
>JAWZTD010000148.1:751213-763030 GCA_035221335.1 Echites panduratus | reverse complement strand
AAAAAATAAAAGGAAATTCTTCTGTTCGTTTTAAGTTATGGTTATTATTATATGTTGTGGTTCTGAAGGTCTTTTCATTCATAATTAAGACATTCTGTAATTAATAATTAGGTAAAGATGTAGGTGTTAACTAAATCTTTTATGTACACATTTAGAAATGATTCCATTCTTGTCAACTCCAGAAACGAAAAAGAGAAACTGAGAGGTGCCAAACTTGGTTTGATGATTCATTACTTAGGCGTGTTGGGCATTTCCTTATAAAAAAGGTTTAGCTCTTCTGTTTTAAGGAAAGTTCTCCATGTCCTTAGCTTGTTTCTTGATATGCTTGGCAACCAAAATAAAAAAGGCACCTGAGTTGCCTTTAACCATAGGAAAATTCTGAATAATTTATCTCATTGTTTTAAATTCATAAAAAGAAGTTATTTGAAATTCTGATAAACAGTAACTAAATATTGTGTTTTTGAAATAAAAAGATCTTTCAATTTTTATATATATATTTTGTTTTATTTTTTGACTTGAGTAACTAAATTTTCCTGTAATAAAATGGCCAAATGTATGGGAGATTTTGGGAAAATTTCTAAGGGATTAAAAAGGGAAAATTTAGATAATCTAAAAATAATAAGTAAATTTTTCATTTTTTTTTCATAAAAAAAAAGCCCGACCATAGAAGAAAAAAATAAATTCAAAACACATCTAAAGCATGATGGAATTCAACATGATGTTGGTAGAGTTGAATTCGAGACTTATACTCGTCATTCTGTTCATTGAATGTGATTGACAAGAAAGATAAAAAAATGAGTTAAGAAATTTGCTTTTAGGTTAATTAAAATTCATTTCTAGTGAACTAATTTGAAATAATCCTTTTGTTTTATTTCAAATAACATTAAAATCCAATGCACGCTTTAAATATATATGGGATAATTTTTTAAATGACGAGTGTAATTCTTTGTCATTTTTAAAATAAGGTTTAGCCTTTGACATTAAGGGAAAAAAAAAAGAAGAAGAAGAAGTGAGAGTAGAAAACGGAGATCTGCGTTTGAAAAGGTCTTATAGATTGAAACAAGGAAAAATACAGGAAAAGAAAACGGATTCAAATTTGCCAACAGAATAATAATAATTCCCGATAATTCCATTCATTTACTTATATTTACTCCGTTACACCCAGTGTTCTCTAATCTCGTACTCGTCACCCTCTCCTCTCTGCCTCTCTTTCTCTCGTGTTGTCTACTGTAAGCATTTCTCTTCCTCTATCTCTCTCTCACACACTCACCACGTGGCTTCACACAATCACCTTTCTCTCACTGTCACTACCTCTTTATATTATTTTGCATATATGAACTGAATTTCATTCAAATTACTGATTAGCAGTTGAAGTGATTTGCAAAAACAATGGTGTTCGAAGTTGTTCGCGTCGAAACCAAGCCATTTGATGGCCAGAAGCCTGGTACTTCCGGTCTCCGTAAGAAGGTTAGCTATTCTTTTTGGTTCGTTCGGTTTTGATTTGCCTCAGCGTTCGGTTTAATTTAGATTTTTTGTTTCTTTCTTGAAGATGATGAATTAATTTAGGTGTCGATGATCTTTGATACTTTTTTGTACTTATTGATAAATTCATTGTCTTTAATTCAAATGATTGATGTGATATATCATTTCTGTTTGGATCGTGCATCTTATGGTATTCATGTGATCTTGTCTTGCATTGCAATTTAAATTTGCGAAAGGCAGCTATTTAGTATCTTCTGGTGTGGAATTTTGAGTTTTGTTAAGTTCTGGTGTTGCATCTGATGATTTTCATCGAGGATCTGATGGTTTCGTGATTCTGGTAGATCAGTTCTTAAAGTTTATGCCAAATCTAGATATTTGATGGTGGCGGTGCTTCGTGATTTTTAGTTCAGTTATAAATTTGCTGATTAGGTACCTGCAATATTTGGTTATGTGATTTAGGTATTGAATAATGAAGGCTTTCAAATTCCGAAGCTTGATTCTTTATTACTGCAGTTCTTTGTCATTTTAGATTTAATTAAAAGTTTTTCTACTGGTTTGATAGATAGCTTTGGAGGTTGGACTTAATAATTTAAACATGGTTGTGAATGTTCCAGGTGAAGGTCTTTACACAATCTCACTACTTGGAAAACTTTGTCCAGTCCACTTTTAATGCCCTTGGAGCTGATAAAGTCAGAGGTTAGTTGGAAAGAGTACCCTGGTCTTTGCTATATTGTGAATTTTATGCTTGTAGCATAGGTTTCTGCCGGGTATTTAATTCTTCTGCAAAATATAACACTATGCTGGTGGCTTTAGGCATCTTTTGTTTTGTCTTCCAGGATAGTGGAGAATAATAATGGAACCTAGACTAGATTCTGAAAGAACATTCTTGGAGGATCTTGGGTTTTGGTCTACTTGTGGTTGTTAATGTATCATGCTTATTTTCTGCTACGTGACTGTTAAGAAAATGGATGCTTTAAACTGAGGACATCGTTCTTGTGATCCAAAAGTAGCTTTTTTTAATCCATTTCTTGATTTTTTGGACCTCTTGCAATCTTTCAACCTAGTTAGTACTATCCTACATTTTTCTCCTTTTTTCTCTGTAGGATGTCACATTCTACAATTTCAAGGGCTGTTTCTTTCCTTCAATAGCTTTTACCAACCTCACTCTCTGCATGGCCTGTTCCCATGATTTTCATACTCTACATTCCGCAAAATGTGCACCATTGGCTTTCCTCCATAGTTTATTATTATTATTATTATTATTTTAGAATTGTTTTCATATAAAGAATAGAGGCAAAGCATGGGGTGCCTGATGACATTGTGAGTAGGCTTTGCTTGGTCAAAGTGGCTATAGATCTGTGGCTTAACGATGGCTGTTGGTACCAAGTGCTTCATGTCCTTTACTTTTTGGAATCCAAGTGTTGAAGAACAGTGGCCTCAAATGTCTCCAATGTGATTGTTGATTGATCTAAATGCATATATGCCACCAATAGAATGAAAAATATTTTTAAAAATCTTTCTGCCTTAATCTTTTTGGCCTATGAAAAAGGTTCAGCAGATTCAATTTTCAAAAGTATAGTCCAAGATGTTTTATGAAATCTATTTCCTTTATCGTATCCTTACCCTTACTTAAAGATTCATTTGTGCAGGTGCTACACTTGTTGTTTCTGGTGATGGTCGCTATTTCTCAAAAGATGCCATCCAGGTAATTTCTACTATTTCTGGGCATTATTCTGTCACTTCGGAATTCCTTTGAATTTGTTATTCTTAGAAAGAATGAGTATCCAAGTTTGGTAAACTTTAGTCCCGTAGAGGACTTTTATTTATCCCAGTTTTCTGGATCTTTTGAGCTATTAATTTGTATATTATTTAGTTCTATGATGTTCAGAACTCTATAAAAGTGTTGAGTCAGGCCTAATAGTCTAAATGAGAACAGATAATCCGTTTAGCAGGTGATTCTTGTTTTTGTTTGGTGAGAATTTATGAGTTGGTTTGTTGTTTCGATATTTGGTTAAAGTGTATTGTCAATTAGTTCTATCAAAATATTTGAACGTATTGAGACGTTCTTACATAAGAGAAAATTATAAGCTGCTGTTTCTCCATAATTTTGATCTTTTTCATTTTATGTTCTTTGTCATAAACATGACATGTTGTGCTGTAAATGATCTAGTATGTACGTGTTAGATGATAGTTCTCCATATGCGACTTCCGTTGCTTGCTTTTGCTCTCCACTGTCTTAAAGTGAGCAGATGTCCTATATACTCTCTGTCCTACTTCAGTTGAATGCCATTGACACAAAAATTGATGTGACTGTTTGACCATCTAAACATTACCTCTTTACCAGTGATAATCATGGTGTGGTCCATGTGAGGTAGTGATAAATGATCCTCATTTTCTTTAACCAATTCAAGCAGGTTAGCTGAAGAAATTTGGACTACAATATATTTTATTTTAGAAAAAAGGACTTCTAGACAACCCTAAATAGAACTCTGGATAATTAATTTGAGGCAGAAGGAGTATTTCACCAATTAGAAGTGGAAAATCATTTTACATGTTAACTAGAGTCTGGAGAGTTCTGTGGCTGGCAACTCATGTAAGATGTTCCACTCATACTTGGCTGAACTGCAATCCTTTTGATTCCTACTTCTGTTTTTGTAGTTCCCAGATTGGCCTTTAATGGCTTATTTAATACTTTGTGTCAGCTTGTTTGGGAATGTTGGCATTGTTGTGCTGAAAGTGCATATTATTCTGAGAGCAGAATCTGCAGTACCATACCTTTAAATTATTGCCATCCTCAATATGATATATGTGCTTGATCTTCTCCTGGCAGATCATCATCAAGATGTCAGCAGCAAATGGAGTGAGACGTGTATGGGTTGGTCAAAATGGTCTGCTGTCTACTCCTGCTGTGTCTTGTGTCGTACGTGAGAGAGTTGGGGCTGATGTATGTATTTCTCTTCGAAGGCCTTTATCTATGCGTGTCTTTCGTTTCTTATTTCTTATCATGCGGTTCCAAGATGATTTTTAACTCTACTTCATCACAGGGATCTAAGGCTACTGGAGCATTTATATTGACAGCAAGCCACAACCCAGGTGGCCCAAATGAGGTTAGTATGAATTGTATTTTCTTCATGTATTGGATTTCCTTGAGGCCTTAGCAGAGCATTGTCTGGCTTATTAACTGCATCTTCATTTGTATGTCTTTTTTCTTCATTGTCATGAGTAAATGCTCATGAAGGACTTTAGGAACTGACATAGTTCATGTTTAATATATTTTGTACTTTGTCCCTCCTCAGAGTACACTCATTTTTCACATTAGATTTTCCAAAGCTGGCAGCTGGTTAAGTTTTTAAGAAACTCAAAAAAAGGAAAGGAGAGAGTTAGGAATCCAAAACTTGACATCATTTCGTGAAAATTGAAAGTGGAAAGTATGAAATCTGACGTCTGAAGTATGTGGATTATTTATCTGGAGAAGTCAGTTGGAAGGTGTGGTTGGAAGGTCTATTAAGATCCTGGTAACGGAAATTAATGGGAACAAAACAGGACAAATTCTCTCTCTCGATGTGCAGAAAAAAGTATTAAAACACCTTTTGTCTTTCATGTATTGCTTTTTTCCTTGAAATTTTCTAGCATTTTTTCTCCCTGTCTATCAAGAGAAATATTGCAACGTGTGATGCCAAATCTTTGTTTATGTTTAATGATTTGAACACTGGCAAGAAAAGGGCAAAATTACTATATGTAACAGTTGTTGTATTTTTGTCACATCATTTTCTCTCGATCATGATGTTGCAAAATGCTTTCAGTGATATCTTTGAGGTCCAACATTTTACCAGAAACCACATTAATCTTCTTATTGTTGAATTAATCTCTGATTTTTATGGTCTACACTGCAGGATTTTGGAATTAAATACAACATGGAAAATGGAGGACCCGCACCAGAATCAGTTACAAACAAGATTTATGAGAATACCACAACAATAAAAGAGTACCTGATTGCCAAAGAACTGCCAGATGTATGATGTTTGCCTGTTCCTTCAATTTTCTGGCAAGATAAAGTTTACTTTCCCTCGAACTGACTTAAGTTTTCTGATATTTGATTTGCGTCAGGTGGATATCAGTACCATAGCAGTTTCAAGCTTTGCTGGTCCAGAGGGGCAATTTGATGTTGATGTTTTTGACTCAACTAGTGATTATGTGAAATTGATGAAGTATGTTATTTTAGCACGAGTTTTTTCACTTCTTGTAGTATATCTCTGTATATTCTGAGTAATGCTTTCTGTTGCTTTAATTGCTTTCGTGCTTTTGCTCGTTTGTGGACTTTATGAAATGTTAAGCTACGGTGTGTTTTGTGTCATTATCAGGTTGGTACTTTAGCTGTCATTTGTGATGCTTAACTCTTTTAAGTAAACAAGCATAGGATGAAAAGTGTAAAAGAAATCTTATGTCCTCATGAGAATCAAGTATCTATCTTTTAATCTCTTAATGCAAATTAGATGATTTGCCTTGTTTTGCTGTATCTCATGGATGGGATGATGGGCTCAAGGAGAGTAGAGTGTTGACTCTATAGTAGCCAACATCCTTCTGTTAATGCACTACCTCTGACTTACATTTGTGTGTTCTTGAAGTTGTCATTTTATAGTTAGCTCTTTTTCTGTTTTCCTATGATATTTTTCTCTCCAAATTTTATCTTTTGAAGATTGCCCTTTTGGGTCCAATATTTGGTTTGTGATCTCTTGTCAGGTCAATATTTGATTTCCAGTCCATCCAGAAGCTTCTTTCTTCTCCCAACTTTACTTTCTGGTAAGATGAGACATCTTCCGTTTCTGTGCATACTTCTAAATTTTCTAACCTCCTGGTTGACATATCCGGTGGATGCTTAATTTCTTGATCAACTGCAGTTATGATGCGCTTCATGGGGTTGCTGGTGTTTATGCTAAACGCATCTTTGTTGATGAGCTTGGTGCAAAAGAAAGTTCTTTGTTGAATTGTGTTCCTAAGGTCTCCACATAATCTCCTACTTGAATTTATTGTGGCAAAATTTTTGAAGCTCTCTCTTTCTGACACAGGTGCACAAATGCATGCACATATTTATTTCTTTTCCTGATTCTATTTTTCTTGTTTATGACTGCAACTGGGCAGGAGGATTTTGGAGGTGGCCATCCAGATCCCAATCTTACCTATGCAAAGGAGTTAGTCACATGTATGGGGTTGGGAAAGACAAACACTGGGGAAGAGCCACCAGAATTTGGTGCTGCTGCTGATGGAGATGCCGACCGAAATATGGTCCTTGGAAAGAGGTAGTTTCATATGTTAATATTGGTTAGACCACTTCTACCACTCGAAATGGTTTCCTTAAATTGCTATTTTGGTGTCAGGTTTTTCGTTACTCCATCTGATTCTGTAGCTATCATTGCCGCAAATGCAGTTGAAGCCATCCCTTACTTTTCAAGTGGTCTGAAAGGAGTTGCCAGGTTTGCACCCTAGTTGGCTCCTTGTTTTGGGTGTTCGTGCACCTATCGTAGCAAGGGGTTTGCTTTAGTTTTTTATCTAATAAATTCATAACATATTAGATACTCAGATAGAAACTTACACATGTGGATGCACATGCTCATGTTATATGAATTGTCTCATATGGTTAACTTTCTGCTTGCAGGAGCATGCCCACATCAGCTGCTCTTGATGTTGTCGCAAAACATCTTAAACTGAAATTCTTTGAGGTGCTTTAGTGCATATTTTTTTTAGTGCATTTCTTTGCTAATGGAGCTAGGTTGTAATCATTCTGTTCATATAAAGGTGCCTACAGGCTGGAAATTCTTTGGTAATCTAATGGATGCTGGGATGTGTTCAGTTTGTGGTGAAGAAAGTTTTGGAACTGGTATGTTCCGGTGCCTTGTCCTCACCATATAATTAAATTACATCACCTCTATAGGCACCAAGAAACAATAAAATATCGATTCATGATTAATTGTCTTCATTTGTAGGCTCGGATCATATACGTGAGAAGGATGGTGTCTGGGCTGTTTTGGCTTGGTTATCTATTCTTGCTTACAAAAATAAAGACAACTTGGGTGCGGGTAAGCTTGTCTCCGTTGAAGACATTGTTCGCCAACACTGGGAAACTTATGGACGCCACTATTATACACGATATGATTATGAGGTATGTTGATGCCCTCATAGTATTTTTGAGCATATGACGTTAAGTATTTTTTCTGTACACATTTTTGTTTGAGTAAGCTTCCTTTGCTTCTTATAGGGTGTTGATGCAGGTGGTGCAAAGGAATTGATGGCCCATTTGGTCAAGCTGCAATCCTCCCTAAGTGAAGTGAATAAGTATGCCTGTTGCCTATCATAATTTTCCAATTTGAATCTTTCATAGTTTCTTAGATGTGTGTGTGAGAAAGCTTAGATATAAATATGGCAGCTTGTGTGCACTAAGGAAAGCTTCTCCCATCTATAGTGTTTGAGAGGAATGTAGGGATGCTAGTATTACTTGAATAAAGTTGCTAATTGTATCATTTCACTGACTAGCATCATAGTTCTGGCAGTTTATAGTGTCAGTTTAGTAATGCGTATATTCTTGGTGAGGAAGCAAAGAAAAGACTGTTAATTATCAGAGTCAGTGCTGCTGAATTTAGAAGAAAAAATGGCATGCCTTCCAGTTAGTGGGTTAGATTATATCATTCCTTTTCATGTTTGAACTTTTCTATTTTTTGGACAGAAAAATTTCTCACAAATATTTCACTGTACATAACTTATTAGTCTAGCTCTTTTTCACAGTTTTTCTGTGGGTATGGAACGGATGGAATTAGTATTCTCTGTCTTGTTCCTGAGAAGGATGTTGTATTGCAGGATTATAAAGGATATACATTCAGATGTTGCAAACATTGTCAATGCTGATGAGTTTGAATATAAAGACCCGGTGGATGGTTCTGTCTCTAAGAATCAGGGAATTCGGTATATGTTTGAAGATGGTTCCCGGCTGGTAAAGCTTTTCTTACCTTTATCCTTTTTTTTTTATTATCAAATTGCTAATTGCAATCTAGTTTATGTGGAAATTTTGAACTTCATAGCTGACGTGATCTTTCTTTTCAAGTAAATATATTCTTTATAATGGAAAAGAAAAACTAAGCTTTTTGGTAATTTCTTTACTGCAAAAAGTATTAGATTACATCAACCATGAAAACCTGTGGGGATGAAAAGGAAAGGGAATTTTTTTGCTAAAGGATTCAGTAACAATTCTGACCTATCTAATATATCTTCATACTACTCCAGGTCTTCCGTCTCTCTGGAACTGGATCAGAAGGTGCTACCATCCGTGTGTACATTGAACAATATGAAAATGATTCATCCAAAACTGGCAGAGATTCTCAAGATGCACTTGCTCCTCTGGTGAGATGTCAATAAAATTTTTCATTACCTGTTTATATAGGTTGATTTATGGCATTTTTCCTGCTAAAGTGGACTTCATTGCCACAGGTTGAAGTTGCCCTAAAACTTTCTAAGATGCAAGAGTTCACTGGCCGATCTGCTCCCACTGTCATCACATAAATTGAAACTCCTGTGGCATTGTTTAATTGTATGTTTGTTAAAAAATAATATACAATAAGACATTACTCTTATTATTTAGAATTCTGCTAATAACTTTTGTATTTTCTTTTTTGTTAGTGCTTATAAATTTCAGTTTTCAGTAACCTCATAGAACGAGTATATGAGATGAGAGTACTACAGAGATGGATAATTATGTACTATCAAGTTTTGTTTTAAGTGATTCCAGTTTTTTGGTTTTTAAGTAGTTCGTATGAGGTAAAAGCTGGAGCAATCAAATATCTTTTGATTAAAACCCTTCTCGATTATTGTCCAATTGGCTTTTGTGAGTCCATTTTCTGAAGCTGGTCCTGCCTTTTTGGGTCGTCATATGTTGATCGATAATTTTCATATTGCTAAAGTAATTTAGATGTATATCCAATTATTATTGGAGGTTGAAGCTAAATTTGATTAATTATATATTGAATAAATTTTAAAAAAATAATAACAAATGGCTACCCTAGTACTGTCACAAGTGTATTGCTTGACCCTTCTTATTACCGTAAGTTTTCATTGCTAGGATTTTTCAAAATATTATTTAAAAGAAATTTTGGTGGAAAAAAAATATATGTATGTCACAATCTAATTTTTCTGTGGATGAAAAGAAATCTCAACCTCCGTTGCTGGATACAACTCTTTCTTCATTGTGTACACACACAATATAAATATATATATATATATATATACACATTGGTACGAGATATATTTATGGAGTGTATCTCTTAGGTTTTTAACGGTTAACAATTAATTTAACTATTGAAAGAAAATAAATTAAAGGATAAACTAAATCATGTTCATTAATTTTAAACGGTAAAGATTTAACTAAAATATTATATAAGATAAAGTAACATTCTATAGTTTCGTTTATTGCTATATATATTGTGATATACACATACCATAATATATATATATATATATATATATATATATATTTATAATCAACCATATTAAAACCCACCTCCTAATCAACCATATGAACCTATAAAGAACCTCTTGTCTGAAGCAATGGCATTCCTGACTCTATTGCCCCCACCAAAACATGGAGTGCAGCTGAGGTGCATGAGGTGTAGTGTAGGTATAGTGTAGTTTGACCACATGAACGGGATAAGCTATATAAGGGTCATTTTTTATGGTAGTGGCGGCGGTGGAGGGGCCGAGAACGAGATGGAGACCGGAGATTGGTGTGGATAAGGTGTTGTGTTTAATGACGCTAAGGGTGGGGTTTTGTTAGAGTTGGAGCTGGGTCATGATCCAGAGGGATGAGGGAGAAAGGGACAATGGTGTTTTTGTATGATCATTTCATGGGCCAACATAATTAGCTTCAATCGGAGTTTAGAATAATGCCTGTTGTAACAAGATCACATCGATCGTTTTCTGGGTAATGCAAACATTTTAACTGTGCCCCCCACCGCACCCCCAAAATCAATGAGAACCATTTGCTCATTACTATATTTTCTCTAATTTCTAATTTTGGCTGGAAAAGAAACATCATCATTCATTCATTCAGTCACTCTCTTTTTTGTCTTTTTGCCTTTCCCTTTGAACCGTTCTCCTTACTTTGTTTTCCTTTTATTTATTTAGCTAAGACACATACTGGTTAAAACTTTATACTTCCCAAATCAATATAATGAAGTTATAAGCTATTAGAGCCTAGCTATAATATTGTATTAAACTGAATAGTGAGGATAAAAAATATAACACCTTCTATTTTAAGAGGGATTAAAATTAATTATAACTTATCCATACGTAATACTAATATCAATATAAAGCATATTATAACCTCATATATATATATTTTGAACGCACAGCAAACTCTAGGAGCATGTTTATGAAATTCAAGCAAATATATATATATATTTATATATATTTATATATATATTTATAGTTTGTGTGGAACTTACTTTGTATTGGATTTGTGTGTATAGTAGTCACACTGTCTTATAGAATTTCTTCATAAAGCTTTTTGCCTTTTTCTTTAATTAATATCGCACGACTGCTTTTGGTTAGTTTCCAAAGCACCGAAAGGTTAAAATCTGGTTGGTATATCATGGAACCGACTTGTCAAGGTAGATGCACAGATATTTGCAAACTACCACTTTGAGCTAGAAATCTCTCATGCAACTTCCACCACAAACTAGCAGATATTTGGAACTATATATTTTCTCTCTCTCAATATTAATTTTTTTTAGCCTGCAACCGATTTTTGTGGATAAGTACGTAACCCAACTCAAGGGGATGTTAATGTACATATGTTTTTCTTTTTTCCATGTAATCAATTAAGTTGTATGAGAGATGGCAAATATTCTTGAATTACTAATTTTTTTTGTTTGTAATTAGTTGTAATATTATAATAAAGGATTTTATGTTCAGATTCAATAACTATTAACACATATATATTTATGTGTAAATAATAATAATAATAACTTTTCATATTTCAAAATTTTCTATCTTGACATCAAATTTAATTATTGTTTCACTTTGTTGTTTTAAAAAAAAGGTTCCTTTTATCACACACTTGGATGGTTGAAAATCATTAGGGGAAACTCATTTCATCAATTGATTAAATTTCTAAAAAAGACATATGGCAACCAACCAAAAATGGCACTTCTATGTAATGTCATAATTTTTGTGTGAATGTATTTATATATGGTCACCTTCGATTTGAGGTAACTTGGGTTTCTTGTTCCACTTATCTTCTTGTAAGTTACAATCATTTTTCTTTTCTCTTTTGCAAAGTGATCAAGATTTGAA
>JAWZTD010000148.1:710743-723197 GCA_035221335.1 Echites panduratus | reverse complement strand
CACCAAAATCAAAAGAATCTAATAAAAATGAGTATCACTCCATTTCCTCTTTCAGTTACTGCAGCAATAAAACACAAACAACTGGATATGAGATGAAAAGTGGTTTTCTATCTTTGGAATATGTCTATTCCCTGTTGATTTCTTTTATGAGTCATTGGCCGGGATATTTAGTTTTAGGTGTTAAGGGAATTTCCCTCATTTTTGTTTTTGCAGTAAATTCTTAAGAGCCTCTGTTCATTGTTTCTGATTAGGAATTATATCTTAAGATGATTTAGTTATCCCATTTATCATTAATTAAGATTCTTTTAAGAGACTAATCCTAATTAGTTTAAGAGTAGGCACATCAGTTTATAAAAAGAGAATCTCTATTTATTGTGTTTACTGATTATATTTTGCAATAGGATTCTACATATTGTTTTTATAAATCCCGTTTTGTGATGAAAACTAAATCCTAAGACGTAATACTTCACACTTCATAGGCTCAGGCAACAGACCTGGGTTATTCAGTCTGCAATAATAACAGCTTCTTTATCTCCCTGTTTCCTGCAATTCTCTAAATTTTTCAGGTTTCCAACATCCTATTCTAAATGTTTTTTTTTTTTTTAGGATAACTTATTCAAGGCTGTCAAGCATCATCATTCTTTCATAATCATGATCCAGTAGAGGGTAAACAAGAAAAAAGAAAACACAAGATTTTCATCAAGCTCAAGCACTAGTTATAAGTTTTAACTTTATCAAAACTCCTCTACAAAAGATATTGTTTTCATCATTTAGATGGAGTGTGTTGTCTGCCACCCTCTTCTGTAAACATAATAATTCAGATCAATAAGCAAGGGGAAAGTTTAGGGATTAGAGTCAGCAAAACTTCATCTTGATAGCAACCAATTCAAGGATATGATACATTAAGATTACTAGTTGAATTGATCATTAACTAGGAAAAAATATTGGTTACTCAAAAGATTATCATGACCCCACTCAATACACCAGAAAAAAAATTTTAACAATAAAATGAAGTAGCAATTGTAAATTACCTTTCTCTTCATCTCTTTCAGCATATCCTCCAGGCCTGCCCTCTGAGCACCAAGAGTCTCCAGTTGTCTCTATCAAAACGAATGAACAATCAAAATAATAATAATTGAATCAACATATGGGAGATAGCACAATAGCCAGCAGATATATAATGTACCTAAAAATGTAACCCTAAAATCAAAACAGTATTTTCAGCGTGACTAGCATGTATTATCATGGAAAAACTTGAGAAATATATGACTCAACAACAAATTCCCAAATAAACTCGAAGATGGTGAGAGTCATAAGGATAACTAGTCCAGATTTCTTTTAAATAGAAAAATAAAATACATTAGTTACTGTCGAAAACACAAGTGCAAGAAGAAGCTTAAATATTCACTTCTACAACTTCATATCTTAATCTTGTGAGTACTAGTGTGAAATAGTTTCAGAGTTAGCCCCCATGAAGTAGAGGTAAGGCACCTCAAAATTTTACTTTGTTGACTGTCAGATTTCTAGATCATTACTAATCTTCATCACATTTATAAAACCTAGATATTCATATGCCCTATGGAGATAAAATTCTCTGCAAGCAGATATTCATACACATAAAACCTGCCCTTTCTGAACTTTTAACATGCCCGAAAGTAGCAAAATTTTACAGAGAGAAATATATGCTGCTTTAAAGTTGCATATAACATGGTTCAGGTATGTTCATGATAAATGTTAGTGTTTTGTGCATGATAAATGAATCTTAAAATTTCATATCTGCAGATCAGCATACCAAACTCTGTTTAAGGGTTCCCACTATAGCATCTTCATCGGCATCTAAGGACATAATTGGTTTTGCCAGGGTTGGTAAGGCCGATTCTATCTGTAGACAGCAAAGTAAGTATGCATAAGGACCAAGAGTGCAGTTACATCCCCAAGTGAGAAACTATTAAAAGCTTTAATACAATCGACGAAGTTAAATTAAAAATGCTTCCAAAAAAATCACTATCACAAACAAAAGATTAAATATTAGCTGAACCCATAATTGTTACTGACAATTGTGTTAAATGGAAAAATGCTTAAGAGCCAAAAACAGTGCAATTCTGAGCTAAAAAGTCTCCCAACAACTAACAAATGGCAACCAACTACAACTAGCATTGAGAGATACTTCTTTAGCATTGCAGAAAATGTGCAACTAGCTAATACATGTATCACTTCCTTTGGGGCTTTTTGAGACCATCACTATCACATGCAAGCAAAATGCTCCCATACTTTTTACTGATAATCATGTTGAAAGAAAATGTGCTGAAGTCATAAAATAGAGGTGGAAATGCAGTCTATTTCCCAGATAAAAATGTCTAATAAAAACTCACAACTGCTACTTATCACAGCTCGTAATTGTTAAGTGATCTTGTAGCATTGGGGTAAAACATCCAACAAGAAAAACTTAACATTATAACCATAGAGCTGTTCAACTAGATTATATTACTTTCTTTTTGGAGCTTGTAGTAAGCAAAATTAACAAAATGTTCCAAAGCTGATTTATATATAAAGACTTAATAAAAGAAGAGTCAATTTAACAACTCAATTTACAGAATTTGAACTAAGTTGCTTGCAGAAACTTACTGGGTGACGGTCAAGAATGGCCATAAGTGCTGAGTGATCTCTGACAGATCGTTCAATTCGCCCATCACTTTCTGCTGCTTGCTTCAGATTAGCTGCAAATCTATTTAACCTGTCCTGCAAATTCTTTGTTAATGTACTAGATTGAGGTCTAGTCCAGCGTGTTCCAAATTGGGTCCTAAACTGTGCATCTTCTGTTGCCTCTTTCTGCAAGAGTTCTTCAGTCTGAATCAATAACTCATGGTCTACCCTTCTCAAATCTTTTAGTTGTTGTAGCTCAGCTTCCAAGCCAGCTGGCCCCCCACATACTTGCACTGCCTCTGCATCTTCTTTAAGAGCTGGGGGCAGACTGACATTTCCGTCTAAAGCCAGAATTGAATCAGGCAGGTCCATCTCTTTGAGCCTCACTCGTGCTAGTTCACTTGCCTGTTGCAATTTCTCAGCTTGTGTCCTGATAATATCATCAACCATCTCAGTATACCTGGAAAGTGATTTTGCACTGTTGTCAGGAACAAGACTGGCAAACAACTTCACCCTACTGGCATCCAAAACCTCATTCATCGGCATAGGCTTGACCATTGAAAATGCAGGAAGAGGTGGTAAGGAACTGGCTGGAGGAACTCTCATTAGGTAGACCCTTTCATTCTCTTTTACAGCTCTCTCCAAGTTGAGGCTTAGGTTGGCTTCTAACTTACTGATTGCATCAAGGAGCTGCTGAGCTGCCCCCCTCGAAGAAGATTTCTTTGCATCAGACAAAGCACTAATCCCACTCTTCAACCGTGCAATTTCCTCAGCTATCTCTTCTTTTTCATGCAGTTCCAAACCATATCTATAGCATGCCTCCCCATAAAACAAGGCTGCTTTCAGCTGAACATGAGCTAGCCAATTCTTGTCAAAATGTTGGTTGAGAGGTGCAACATTCAATGAGCTCAAGGCTTCCTCATAATAAAGACCCACCTAGGAAAACACACGATGAAGTCAGATTCAACCAAGGGAAACAAACGAATATGAATCCATTGTATATGCTGTTGTTCAAGAGAGAAAAGAAGATGTAATCATAGTAAACTAAGGATGATTTGAATTCTAAAAGATCACATCTTTAGAAGAACCCTTATACCATAGAACATAGTAACCTGTCACAAAGGAATGTTATATAGGACGGAGGGTATACATCCTGTACTTAGATACAGTCTCATACTCAGTATCGTTATTAATCCTGTATCCTGTTTGCTTTCCCATATTTAAAACTAAAGACCAACTCACAAATTGACTTCACACAAAAAAAAAAAAAACAAAAATGAGGTTATGTAGATTGGTCACACACATTATCTAGAAAAAAAAATACATATTGAAAAGAAAGGAGAACTCTTAATGTAAATAATTTGAGCAACTGATTAAAAAAATGATAAATAAGATAAAAAGAAACACTGAAAACACATCATTGGAATCAAAGAATAGTACCTCACACATTTTTGGAAAAGGAGGGTCTAGCCAAAAAAGTATTTAACCTAAAAATAAAAATTAGCAAATTCATGAAATTTTCATAACAAATTCTTTACCCAAATTGTTTCAGCCGCTTCTAATTAAAGACCGACAGACGGTATGAAAAGAAAAGAGAAGAAAACAATAATGCACTTGCAGATTTTGACTTCATGAATTCCAAAGGTTGATGCCTTCACTATACCCGAGATGACCCAGGTACTCCCCCATTTTACAGATCCAAAGTGTTGAAGAAGCTCAATTAATAGAGCACTCAACATTACCTGCTACAGTATACTGTTGAAAAATCTTAATCTAATACCTACCTCCACAGCTAAAAACACTATTCAGGAATTAAGTATATTGTCTTTTAAATATTATTTCCCAAACTAGATGATCACATAAATAACAGGTACTGGCTTTGCATCAATCCAGACTAAACTAACAAAGGTGTTCTACCACAAGAAAAATAAAAGGCTACAAATTTTTAACAAACCTGTCTGGAAATCTTTGCACAAACCCCTGGACTGCTCCCTTTAGCAATTGTATTCTCAAAAACACACTCCTGCGCCTGAGCCAGCATCAATCTCTCCAGCATTCCCACACACTCAGATGATAAGTCCACAGTTGTAGAGCCCCCAATAGATGCCTTTATTGCCACGTTATCTCTTAAAAATGAAAATGCCCCGGCTGCTGCAATAAAAGCATGAGATGCTTGCCTTCGTCCCTCAACCACAGACCTATCAAAACTCAGCCCTATTTGACTATGCACTGCCCCCAAATTGAACAATACAGCAGCTTTTTCTGAAGAATTTTAGATGAAGACAAGAAACAAAAAGAAAGATGGTCAATCATCTAAAAAAAAAAAAATCAATACTTGCTAAGGTCTTCCTTAGCAATTGTAGTTCACAGCTGAATCCCCAAATGCAAAGATACAAAAACAAAAGCAAAAGACAATCTTTATGCGTTCTAAATTAGTACGGAGTCCAAAACTAACAGTTCCTAATTAACATTGTTTTGTCACAGACTTTAGCAATTGCAAGATCATGTATCCCATCAATAATATCAATGTAAGATGCATAAATCCTGAAGACTTTAAAGATTACCTAAATGAATGTTTTGTTGAGAAGCTTTCAGCTTATTCTTAAAAGCATCCAACCAAGTAAACATCAACGAATTGACGTGATCTTTATCAGGAGAAATAGGAAACCGCGACTCAACAGCACAAAGGGCTTTATAATAATTCTGAAGGAGGTCACGACGTGCAGGGAGAGAAGCATCTGCGACAGTATGCCCACGTTCGATATCAGAACGGAATTGCTTCAATGTCTGAAGATCATCCTCCAAATTTTGAGCCTCCCGTTCGCCGTAGTTGATCACTATGTAGTTGCGCAAAGGCCGGTAAATGTCTACAGCGCTTGTTTTCTTCTCGAATATCGCTAACATGATGTTTGTCGTTGCCGTTGACGACGAAGCCATAGTTACCGACGACGATAACAGTGACGGGGGAGGCGATGGTCGGAACGTGAAGAAATTGGATCGATTTGGGATGGGTTTTGGACGAGATTTAATATGCAAGAAATTGGGGATTGGGCCAAGTCAAGGCGGGAGACCTTCGGAGTGTAGATTGGGAAATTTATACATTTATTTACTTAGTTGGAAAGAAAGAAACGTACCATCTAATAAATATATATATATATATATATTAACACGACTTATATGATAGTACACAAGGAAATTACCCGAAAAAAGACGATATATTAGGAATAAAAAATTTTGTTTATTATATATAAATAAATAGATAAAATTTAAAATTTAAATTTATTAAATTAATCCTATATTATAAATTTTTTGGTAAATTAGAAATAGAATGATATCTTTTTGTTAAAAATGTAATGGAAATTAAAAAAAAAAGAGAAAATTTTACTATAAATTGAATTATTATCAAAATATTTTTTTTTATAATGAATAAATACTTATTTTGTTATCATTTATAAGTTATTAAGATTATAATTATTTATTACTATCTTCATCTATAAAAATAATTTACATTTCTTTTTTTAATATTAAATTATAATTTAATTTCTTTTTTAAAAAGAAACAATTATGATTAAAAAATATAAAATTATCATCCTTAATTAAAAAAAAACTATTAAACACAAAAAGGCGTATGAATGCGGAGCTGTAGGGCAGGGTCTTAAGAAGAAGGAAGAGGGAAAAAAAAGAAAACGCGTTTGAGTAACCTCCAAGCAGATAGTATCCTTCTATAAATACCCGCTTTCACAGGCTTTGGTGAACTCTCCAGAGAGAATAGACGGATTCCGATTTGGTTGCTGATAGGGTGAGAAAGGGGGGGCTTCAAATATCTCGAAGTCAAAGCTCCTTATATCTCCCCATTGTTTATGTGACTAACACTTTCTCCAGATCTCTATTGATTGATTACTTCTTCATATTCACAAGGTATGCACTTTTTTTTTTAAGAAAAAACGTGATTATATGTTGTCCCAATTATATAAAATCTCTAGGGTTTGTCATAAGTCTTTCTTCCCCTAAAATTTTTTTCATTTTACATATGTTTATGTTTTCCTTTTTTTTTTGCCCATTTTAGTTTGATAATTAGGTTTTTTTATTTTAACTGAGAAGAGAAAGAGAACTTATACAGCTTTGCTAATGTAATACCGGATAATCTTTTTTCTTGTATATTAATTTAATGAAACCCTAGGTTTTTTTTATTCAGTGGAGAGGGAGATTGGTGCTTGATATTGTGTTTCATTGATTTATTTGCGGGAGTGAAAAAAAATCTTTCTTTTTTATTATTATATCCAATTTCTGATTAAACTGAGGTTGTCTAGGTTTTTTTGTTCAGTGGAGAGAAAGATTGGTACTTGATATTGTGTTCCATTGATTTATTTGCGGGAGTGAAGAGATAAAAAAACTCTCTTTTTTATTACTATATCCGATTTCTGATTAAACTGAGGCTGTCTATATAATTTCTTCTGAAGCATTGAATGAGTGTATGTACAAATTCGTTTGGATGTGACTTTGATACAGATTTGGCTGGGAAAGCTTTCAAGTGGAAATTATCATTTTGAAGTTTTGAGTCTTGATTTTGGAAGTTGGGTTCAGAATTTTTGGACTAATTCTTTGATTTAGTTATAAGGTAAGAAACCTGTTCTGATTCATATTCTGTCTTTTTCTTTTATTCCCTTGAACTGTGATAATTCAGTGTGAATCTTCTTAGATGTATATATGTGGTGGATATATGAACTCCTTTTTTGACAGAATCTGAAGGTTTCGCTGAAGTGTTGGACTTGATACAATATAAGTATGTTAACCTTGTTAGTTTGGATGGAATTTGCCATGGGCAACTTCTTTGCTTTTTATGCAAAAGTTTGTCCACAAAAAAAAAAAATGCCATCTGAGATAGGGGCATTTTTATTGAAGATTTATTTTTCTTGTGGAATCATTCCCCATGGTGTTAACTATGCTAGCATTTCCATTTTTACAAATCTAGATGTTTTTTACTTGTGCAACACATACACATGAAATCCCTTGAATTTGATATTATCTTCTTAGGAAATATGTAAGTATATTTAAAGGCGTACCCTGATTTTTTTTCCCTAGTTCCTATCACCTTTTGCAAATTTCTCATGCAGTATCACGTCTCAGTGGAATATCATTAAATTTTTTTCAATATTCTGCTTTGTTTGTTGTGATGATATTCTGTCTTATAGAGGCATGGACCTTATCCTGGTGGAGTAACTAACATTGTTTCCTTCTCTTCTTTGAGATGCACTTCCGGTCATCATCATACCAAAATGCAGGTATTCAGTTGTATTTTACATATAAATGGATTCCAAGAAGTTTATCCAGCTGGTTGAGGAAAAAAAGAAGCGAATTTTGGAGAGGAAAGAAGCCCCACTGAAATGGGAGCAAAAGCTTGAAGCTGCAGCAAAGGCAAGAGCTGATGCTGAAGCAAGGAAAAAGGCTAAGGCTGCTAAACACAAGAGAAGATCCGTCTCAATATCTGACAATGATAGTGGCAGTGGAAACAGTGATGAAGAGAGGAAAGTAACCAAGAAGACACACAAGAAGCATAAGAAGCAATATCACTCTAATTCAGATGATAATGATAAGAGGAGGGCAAAGAAATCTAAGCGGAAGCCTAAAAGGAGGTCTTCTGATTCTTATGATAGCAGTGATGGATATGATAGCGACTCTGAAGAGGATATGAGAATAAAAAAACGAAGCCACCGGAAGCACAGGCATCATGACTCGAGTTCTGATTCCATTGGTTCAGATTCTTTAGAAGATGAAAATATCAGTGCCCTTAGAAGAAGAAATCACACAAAGAATCGCAAACGACATAGGAGATCATCGCATTCTAGTGACTCTGAGTCGGGACGTGATGATGATGGAGCGAGAAGAAGGAGAAGCCGGGTACGACATCACAAACGTCATAGGAATTCACACTCAAGTGCTTCAGACACATCAAGTGATGAGGATTTAATGCAGAGAAAAAGTCATATGAAGCACCACAAACATCATAGGCGATCCCATGGTCATGACATAAAGTCATCAGACTCAGATGATAGCAGACACGACAGAAGCAGATCTTTGGGAAAGTCATCTGATGAAGATGAAATTGGTAGAAAACAAAAGCAGAAGCACGGTCATCGTCACCACCATCGCCACAGCCACAAAAGCCAACATTCTGATGATTTTTCAGATAAACAGCAACAGCCTGTGAGTTCCATGGAAGCAAATGGCAAGGCTGCTTCACGTTGGACAAATGAGAAGAATCTTGGAGCTGAAGAAGGGAAAAATGCTTAAAAGACTTAGGGCACTTCAGTGGATGGGTTATTACTTCTATTAACATGCGTTGGCTCTCCTGTAATTTGGCGGACGTTTGAATTTGACATTTGTACCAGAATTGTTTTGCTACAATTGTTAAGACTGTTGAAGTTTATTTCTTGGGTTGCCGTAGTAGTTTTTACCATTGTGAACCTCATAATGTAAAAGCCTTATTAAGAATTTGAGTTTTATCCTGCTATGACTACTCTTGTATAGATAGCTCTCATTCTTTCTTGCGTCTAAAAAATTACAGTTGCTGAATGTGATTTTCAGCCAACAGAAGAGAGAACACGGCACTAAAAAGAATCCAATATTTCCCAGTAATTCCTTCTTACCTTTGGAAGGACAGATCTCAAAAATATAGAAGGGTCTTTCTATATAAACGGAAAAAGCAAGCATTTCTGCACCTGTATTGAGAGTTAAGCCACACAAAAAGTATAACCTGTATTTGTCATGTTACATCAACTCCATGGAGCAATAGTGATCCTGAAAACAAAGTTATGATAATGCTTCAAGATTTGACAAAATAGATCGTCTTTTCCTGAACGTTTGGAGCACCATACAAACTACAACATTTGGTGAAAGTACCGTAAACTATAACACGGGGATGGTCAAGACTTCCCACTTTCTCATAGCTTTTACATAAGAGAGTGCAATTTGCTTGGTTTCCATGCCAGTGCACCACTTTTGAAGAATGGCAAGGTATTATTCTCCTGCTGATTAGGGTATGGATCCGACCTCAAGTTGAATCTTGACAGAGGGGCAACAATTGCTGCGGGCACTCCTCCCTAGAAATACTAATGTGAATAATCTTAAGCAAAATTGGATATAGTCAGTGGTAAAATGCTGAGATCCAGATATAACCACGTTTAAATAATGAATTTGTTCTACAATGTCAAAAAATACAATGTGTAACTGTAATCGGTTTGCCATCAATTCTTCAAAATCTATTCAGGGGACACTCCATCAGTGACAAGAAGAGACATGACTTCCTGCAACATGCAGAGTTAAGGCATTTGAATGCTTGCTCACAAAATTTGTAGATGAGATGGTGATTCTCCAGCTAATATATAAACATAATATTTCTGAGACAGTTTATCTGAAGTCCGAAAGGAAAGCATGAAAAACTGGAAATTTAGAAGGAAAAAAAGAAAAAGAAAAACATACAGCTGGTCCTCAATATTCACGCATGCTTTTACTGTTTTACATTCAAAAAGAGACAACTTCATACAAGCCAAATATTATTAACAAGAAATCAAGCAAAATTGTAGTTTCATGGTTCATTTTTAGAAGAATTAGGTGAAAAATTCTTGAAAAAATAGCATGAATCCAGTCATGCTGATGCTTCTTAGCTGAGCTCTCTAAAGATAAAACCCAAACAGCAAATAGCTTCTAGTAATAAAACCTTGGGAACACCTTCATGCAACCTTCAAAGCTTGTAATAAAGAAAAATGGCAATAAATCAGCCATTTGCTTCTGTCCACAAAGCACAGCGCCTGTTGCTTGAGGGCTAAATATCTTTTTGGCTCTTGAAAAAGCAGCCTGCAAGAGCAAAGCAACAGCATGAGAATACACATCTCCATGGGAGGCATTCATCACCAAGGTCCCCCTTAAGAATAAAAGCAGCAGATATCCATTAATTAATTCATTGTCACGACAGATGGGGCATACAATAACTCACTGGCAGATACAAGTTATTACCATTCAAAATCACAAGGTCAAGAATTTTGCATACCTGTACATAACCTCGCTCCCCCTTCCAAGTCTCATTCGGATCAGACAGTACAGGCACAATTTCAACTCCAGAAGATTTCCGTTCTTTAAACCTATCCTACATTTGTCAATAGAAAAGAATCTCAGTACAAGGCCTTGAACGGAAAAAAGAACACTATCTGGATGCATATTAGATTCATGGAGAGTTGAAAAAGTATGGAGTAAAATAAACGTGGTAAATAATCTTAAGATTTCTTGCACCATAATAAAGCCTAACATCAGATCTCTGATCAGCTCCAAATCCAGACTCGATCAAAGACCTTATTGGACTGCATTTAATAAATAGGTATAAATGTATAAAACACAAAGAAGAAAATGAAAAAACACAATTCGAATAAATGTATCTAGAACTTAGACCT
Source organism: Echites panduratus (assembly GCA_035221335.1). Classification (NCBI taxonomy): domain Eukaryota; kingdom Viridiplantae; phylum Streptophyta; class Magnoliopsida; order Gentianales; family Apocynaceae; genus Echites; species Echites panduratus. The sequence goes on along the minus strand of JAWZTD010000148.1, from coordinate 712,110 downwards.
TTTCTATTCATGATTGAACAAAGAGGTTGAAAAGGCCAAGTGTCTTCATGCTGTATTGCATGCATTTAAGGATTTCTGTATTGTGTTGACTTACTGAAAGGACACGATTTAAGGCTTAGGTTCAAAGATGTCATTGTTCATCAAAGAGAAGATTTACAGCAAGAAACATGTCTTGGCCAAAAACTTTGGCGACGAACAGAAACATGAAGATTCGGAGAAACTTCAGGAGAAGGTTGCATATTACATTTTAGTAGCTGCATCATCAAAGTTGATCATTGGCAGAAATTAATCTTGTCACTTTGGTTATTTTCAATAAATCAATGAAGAGACTCTGATACCTTGTAGACATGATTAGCTAACCTCATTGGTTTTTTTGCATTCTTTTACATTTGGTCAAATATGTTGAGAGTTTATGTATGGAGATCAAAGGAGCAACGATTTTGAGTGAGAAAATCCTATTCACCATAATAGATAAAGCAAGAAAATTCACAAATCAATACAAAACTCTTTGAAATTGCCAAGAACTCTTCAGGCTCTTGCTCTCTCAAGAACTCTCTAGGTTCTTGCTATCATAACTCACAGCACAATTACATCTAAGAAAATTACACTCTATTTTCTCTCACTCACAAACTTAATTCTCTAAATTTAATTTTTAGGATTTTTCCAAAATGAGGAGGGAATGGGCCTTTTTATAGACTGAATAGGTGTCTCACAATTGTTAGGGGTTGGTGGCAATCTCCATGTTTGATCGATAATTGTTGGCAGTCTCCACCTTTGATCAATAATTTTTGGCTCAACTCCGGGCTGTTATGGTGAAATCAACTTTTAGAATTTAAGAAAAAAACAGGACAATATGGGCAATTAAGTAATTTTTTTGTTCTTTTATCTTGAAACTCACCTCATTCATCCCCTATTCCTTTGGATATTTAAATCCAAATCCTGGATTTCTTTGGAATAGGAGGATTTATGCTGGAAATGTGAAAAAAAATCATAATCATAATTTAAAAAAGTTTTAAAGTTTAAAGAGCAAAAAAAAAAAATTTTTTTTAGACCATATATACCAAAAACAATAATTTTGGAGACTAAACTCACCAATCTTTAACATAAAATTTAACAAAAACTACCAAATGAGAAGATAAGTTGAGAAAAGTCAACTTGAAATTCAAAACTTAAAAGAATTAGTTAGAAATTGTGAAAGATAGATACTTCAAATTTCTTTACTGATTCTTTCTAAATTCAAACTCTTCTTGTCAAAAATTAAATTTTCACACCAAAACTCCAACAGAGAATTGAGAGGAAAGAATAGAAAAATGGGAGAATAAATAAAATAGAGAGATTAGAGAATTGTTTTGGTGAGTTTTGATGTA
>JAWZTD010000148.1:682762-703177 GCA_035221335.1 Echites panduratus | reverse complement strand
TCCTCCGTTGCATGGGAGACTTCTACCAGAGGCACAGATATCCAAGTTGTGGCTGTGTCCTGGCTGACGGAGGCGGAAACATGAAATATACGACTGCGGCAAGGGCGCAGCTGGTGGAGGTGGAGGGGCTGCTGAGGCTTAAGTTTGAGAAGGTTGATCCGTGGTGGTGGAGCGACGGAGAGATGCAAATGAGTGCGGCGGCGTTCACTTGAACTGAGACGGGCAAGAGAGGAGGTTGGAGAAAAGGTAGTTATGGACATGTTAGCAGCGTTTGTGTGAAAAGGCTCAATCAATGTAGCAATAGTTCAGCTCCAGTACTCCATCAGAAAACCTGCATATATAATATAGAAGAGGACGACCCTTCTTCCATTTTTTTTTTCTTTATTAATTACAGATCATTATCTCTTTTAAAAGATTTTTTTTATTTAATATAAGGCCATGCATGTCATATGTAAATTCTTATATTATTCATTTATTGAGCATGCTAGAACGATAAAAAAGGTTCACCTCTATATTGACCATGCAGGATTCTTGTTTTTTTCCCCCCTTAATTTCCATATCTAATTGTTGAATAACACATAGGTCTGCTGAGATGTCTAAGTGTAAACTTTTATATTATTAAGATATACTCGCTCCCATTCCTTCATTATAAGTGTTTTTAACCACTTACATTTATCTCATAATATAAATCATTTTTTAATTTATAATATATTTTTTTTACTTGTACTTTTTATTTAATATCTCATTCATTTATAATAAAAAAAATATAATTATAAATATAAAAGATAAAAGAATATTTTAAATATAATAAATATATATTTATGATTTGTTAATGGAGGACAGTAACTTCGCTCCAGTGGTAGAGGAAAAAAAAAAATCCTCATGATCACGACATCCTTTTGAATTAAGTAGGATTTGGACAATCAATTTCAAATGAACGTAGAAAGTAAAAAGGAATCTTCAACTTACCTATACCACAGTCACATGTGCCGGCTTAATTTATTCATGGTTAGGTGGGATGAACAGCGACGTGTTCTCCCATTTGTCAACCTTTTTTTTTCCCTTTTATATTTGTTTTCTTACCATATTTTCTGGGTTTTCTTTGTTTGCCCTTTTCATATTTTCATTTTCCTCTCTTCTGATTTTTTTTTTTTTTTTGCCATTTCTTTGTTGTCTTTCTTTTTTTTTTTTTTTGGCCTTTTTATAATTTCTTTTCCTGAGCATATTTTTCTGGTATTCTTTTTATTATCTTCTGATTTTAAATCAAGGAATCTTCAGCTTAGGTATGCGCCGCCATGTCACGTGTTTATTAATCGCACTATACAATAACTCCAGAACGTGGGATGAGCTGTGACACGTTCTCACTCCGGAATTATACTCTTGTAAGAGAGACTATGTTTAGTTCTTATCATCTACAGTATCATTTTGCTCCTATTAAACCGTAAGTACTCGCAGTATCGATGCAGAAGACAAGCGAGTTAAGTTCAGAGTAGAGATCTTGAGAATACAATTACATTCATGGAAAAGATTACTTGGCGTGAGTTGGATTGAACTGAAAATTGATAAGGTACAATTTGGTCATTGGACGAGAGGGTTTGACAACAGTAGGAAACTAGAAATTTCTTTTTTTTTTTCTTTAAAGAGAGGAGCGAGGTAAGATACCAGATTTATTTTGGATCCGTCGGGTTTAAAGGACCAAATGTACGTAGTTCATAAAACCTTTACATGAAGGAAAAAGAGAGGCAAATCTAGCTTGGTTGTTAAAAAAAAAAAAAAAAAAAAAAAAGTTCAATGGTGTATGCAGTTAAAGATAGCTGCTCGTTAGGCATTCCAGCTAACCTAGGCCTGCTTCACAAGTAGGAAAAGAAAATTTTAAAATAATTTGAGCACGTGCAAATAATAATCTCCAGTAAAATTTAAACAAAAGATATACAACTCCGCCGGTTGGCCGCCCTTATTGATCATCACGACTTAAACAATCAGGGGGGCCTTTGGCAGGATGGACCTTGCCTCCATTTGTGTCACATTTCCAAAGTTATCGTATGATATTAAGCAAAAAAAAAAACGGGGGGGAAATCTGGACTCCTCATCGTCAAAAATAAAAGGTCCTGGTCCTGGTCATGGTCTAAGCCAGAAACTAGATTATTTATTTTCGAAATTATCAGCAGAAGAGCACAAAATAAAGAAATGGAAGAATGTCTTTCTTTTAGGCTGCAGATTCCTTAGCAATCTTCTCTGCCTTGGCCATGACCTCTTCAATTCCACCAACCATATAGAATGACTGTTCTGGAAGGTCATCATATTTGCCGTCCAAGACCCCCTGTTCAAATAATTGAATTCACATCAAAACAATCTTTAGGACATTGTATAAAAAAGCGCTCAAAGAAAGAAGAAAAGGATTTATTTCAATCCAAAATAACAGCAACATCCAAAAACTAAAATTTATGTCCCTAAAGGTTCCTTCATGTTGCATGCACACTTCATCTCAATTTGATATCATACAATTGAACCTGAATAATTTTCCTGCTACAATGCATCAGTTTGTGCCCAAATGCATATGAGCAGCAGGAGGAAATGCTTTCATGATGCAAAATATTAAAGACTAAGTTACAGGATGAACTATCTAAAATACGGGCCTAGCTTCATAAATACACAGAGAATAAAAAGATTACAAACTATAGAGCACACCGGAGCACTTGATAGTATTTCAATTTAGGATGTTAGAATCGTTAATTAAAACAAAGATGGCAGTGGATGGTTTTGGACATGAAATCAATGTACTATGAAAATCACCTGGAAACTGTTAATGCTCTCCTTCAACTCGACATATTTCCCAGCAGCACCCGTGAACACTTCAGCCACATGGAAAGGCTGGCTCAAAAATCTTTGAATTTTACGTGCACGGGCAACTGTCAACTTGTCATCTTCACTTAGTTCATCCATACCAAGAATGGCAATAATATCCTGAAGATTCTTGTAATTTTGAAGAACCTTCTGCACACCACGAGCTGTATTATAATGATCCTCTCCCAAAATATGAGGGGAGAGCATACGAGATGTGGAATCCAGTGGGTCAACAGCAGGATAGATACCAAGCTCAGAGATCTGTCCAATTTGAAGAAAAATCACTCCAAAGTTGGAATGTTAATGTACAGTGAGCAAACCAAACTTTCAAAAGAATCATTACCTGTCTAGATAACACAGTTGTGGCATCCAAGTGAGCAAAGGTCGTTGCAGGAGCGGGATCTGTCAAGTCATCAGCAGGCACATAAATAGCCTGGACAGATGTAATGGAACCCTTCTTGGTGGTTGTGATACGCTCTTGAAGGCCTCCAAGATCTGTAGCTAAAGTTGGTTGATAACCGACAGCAGACGGGATACGACCCAGCAGAGCAGACACTTCTGAGTTAGCCTGCAGAATATTTAAGTCAATTAAAAAAAGCAAGAAACTATTTTTGCCCAGACTGAAGAATAAACTAAACTTCAATATAACATTTTACATATACAATGGATAAAGAAGGTTAAATTAAAACCTGAGTAAACCGGAATATGTTATCAATAAAGAGCAGCACATCCTGTCCCTCAGCATCTCTGAAGTGCTCAGCCACAGTCAACCCAGTTAGACCAACACGAGCACGAGCACCAGGGGGCTCATTCATTTGCCCGTACACAAGGGCACATTTGCTTTCAGCCTGACACATTCAATGAGTACACTAAGTACAAAACAAACCAGTAAATGAAAAAGAAAGGATTTTTTTCCGAAGACTAGGACTTAAATGTCATTTACCTGCTTATCACCAAGCTTAATAACACCACTCTCAATCATTTCTCTGTACAAATCATTACCTTCTCTAGTGCGTTCTCCGACACCAGCAAAGACGGAGAAACCACCTGGATGCAGTAGGAAAAACAATATGAGAATACTCAGCACTCTTGGAGAAACAGCCTTAAAAAGTGCAGGAATCTAACAAAACAAATACTAACCATGGGCCTTGGCAACATTGTTAATCAGTTCCATAATAAGAACAGTTTTTCCCACACCAGCACCACCAAACAGTCCAATCTTCCCTCCTTTTTGGTATGGGGCCAGCAGATCCACCACCTGTAAGACTCAAAACACTAACTTAGCAATGAATAAACCCATCAGAATGAAAAATTGCCTGATTTATTAAATTGGGATCATCCAGAAAGATGTAACATTTTCTATGAACAGTTACCTTAATTCCGGTGACAAGAATTTGCTGCTCAGTAGCCTGCTCAACAAAGGCAGGAGCCTCACGGTGAATTGGCAAATAGTGCTCAGTTTCTGCAGAGATAACATTTATTATTACAAGGTTATATCCCATATGATGGACAATGTAAATTTCCCAGTATCATGCTTTTAACAAGTGGCTTACTAAGATGGACAATGTAAGTTTCCTAGTATCATGTTTTTAAGAAGTGACTTACTAAGGTCGCCTTTTTCATCAATAGGCTCTCCAATAACATTGATGATACGACCAAGAGTGGCTCTACCAACAGGAACCTGAATCGCAAACAAGAGATTATCTATATATGGAAACACCAAAACATTACTAAGTATCAAGACAGAAATTTATTACATAAAAAGCTAATAAAAACAAAGGCTCCTCATACAAACAAGAGTAAAACCAGGAGATGAAATAAAGAGTAACTAGATAAACCAAATATCAGCACATCATAAATTTTGTAGCCAGGCCATGAAAAGTATTCTCAGTCCGGAAGAAACAAAAAGATAATTAATGGAGCCAAGCCAATGCTGAGGGCTCACCTTCCAAAAATACAAAGAAAGACGAGAGGAATAGAATGAGCTAATGAAATCTCAAGAATTTATACATTACCAATAATTTAACTTTCCAAAAACTTTCAGAATTCAAGCAAATCCTTCTCCAAAAATGAATCAATAATTTTATTGTAAATACCAATTTTCTATAAGAAATCTTATAATCGAATCTTTTGCAAATTTCCAATGCAGTTTTATTTAACAGGACAATAAACTAATAAATTTAAAAATTCATAGTCTTGAAAAGCAATTGACTCTAGATCAAAGTTCCTATCTTACAAAATTTTACCGAGATATCAAATAAGATATGCCGAATTAGCAATCAAAATGATCGAGAGCCCACATTAGAACACTTCCACCACAACGCTATATTAACTAAGGAGTACAGGCAAGACAGTCCTATGCATTTCACTCACGAATACTTTAAAATAGGACAAAATTGGATTCCTGTAAATCCAAATCAAGCACAATCAGTCAATTATAGAATATAAATTCAATGGCCAGGACTCACAGTGATGGGAGAGCCAGTGTTGAGAACCCGTTGGCCTCTAACGAGACCCTCGGTACCATCCATAGCAATGCACCTCACAACGTTCTCACCCAAATGTTGAGCCACCTCAAGAACAAGACGGATCTGATTATCGAGGACTTCGAGAGCGGTCAAGATCGGAGGCAACCCTTCATCGAATCTGACATCGACGACGGCACCAATCACTTGGGAAACCTTTCCGATTGCTCCCTTTCCAGTGAACTCATCCGTGATCTTTCCAGTTGAACCACCAGATGGCTTGGCTGGAGAAGATGACGACGGAGCTGATTGGGCAGCGGCAGAGGTAGCGTACTGAACAGCGCGGTTTAAGAAATAGCCGGTAGGAGATGGTTTAGGGGCAGCTCTTTGAGCTGTTGCAGACGAAGTGCGACGTATAGTAGCGGTGGAGGTGCGGAGAAGCGAGGCCAACAGCCTCCGTGAAGCCATGGTGACCTTAGGGTTTGGTCTAAAGAGAGAGAAAGGAAGGAGAGAGATACAGTGAAAAATACAGCTAGGGTTTGGTTATATAAAGAAGAGCGGACTCTATTTCTAGAGCTAGAGCGAGAGAGTGGGAGAGAGAGTAGTGATTACTGCTTAACGAAGAGTGGACTTCTTACTTCTCAGTAAAAAGATTAAAAAGAAAATTATTTTAACTTTTTACTGTGCTACGTGCAAATGTCTGTTATAGATTCTAAAGCATATACATTTATCCAGGAAAAAAAGTATATATATTTAAATAATTTACATTTTAAAATTTAATTATGAAATATACTACTAATTGGTTTGATATATTGAATTTAAAAAATAAATCTAGGAAAAAAAAAAACTATTCACTCTATTTGATATCACATATTTAATTCAAATTATAATATGATCTCATTAAAAAAAAAATACAATACCAACAACAATTTTATTACCTGCATAAAGGATAATTTTGGGAGTAAAATTTTTGATCACATCCTTATTTTTTAAAATCCAACCAATTCTAATGATATTGAATGAATTTGAATTGTTCAATTAATTTATTTTAATTTTGTTAATCCAAAAAGATTGAAAAAATTTTTTTTAAAGGAATTGATTGGATTTTGAGGAATGAAATTAATAATTTTGCTCTAAAAATTATTCTGTGAGGTTAATGTGTCTGGGGTTCCGACATCCTCCTATCAGGGTTTGTTTCTGGCTCACTTCAAGAATTTCTAGTCAGACTCCCCAATTGAATCGAAGAGTGAGCAGAGGAGCCGGCTTTAGCAATTGTCCTCGGAAGATAAGTGCAGTGAATACTACAAATGTAGCTGTCTTGGATAATCCGGCGCAGTTCCTTAATCCTTTCCGGTTCAAGATCTCTTATGAATGCTTGAGTGGTAACTTTCATTTATTATTGCCTTGTGATTGTTATGTGTGATTGAATTGATTCTGCAAATCCTTTGCAATTGCTTGATACATAGGAAGAGGACTGATTTTCCAACTGTTGGGTGAAATATATCTACCTATAATTGAAAGATTAGTATTTGAAGAGGATAGGTAGTACTAGTAGCTACTTGGTTACAGCTACATTCTTCTTCTTCTTATAGGGTGGGGGGCTTTTACCAGCCTTTGTTTACCTATAATAAGGGTGATTCTACTAAGCTGGACATTCATGAAGTGTTCTATTTCTAATATTTCATTGCTGTGGATGTGCCTTGGATTGCTAGACTTGATAAAATTCCTATTCTTTTTAAGGCTTTAAATGTTTTGATTGCTCAATCTGTACTTTGCAATAAGCTAGCTTATTACTATACTTTTTATATCCATTTTCAGATAATATTGCTTGTTGGAAAACATAATTATGTATATTTCAGGACAGGAAATTATACAATTTGAGTTTCTCTTAAGTGGGAGAGTAGTTACAAATGTTGGAAACATGCATCTTTTCAACTTTTACATGAAGATGATTTTCTGGAAATGGAGGAAAATTTCATTTTCTAAGATACATGTCCTGTTTCTGCAAGAAATAGTAATTTGCAGCATCTTATATTTGGTTATTACCTACAACTTCTGTTTTCAAAATTGGTAGACATCATTTAAAAGGTTAGACTAAACACGTTACGGTTTTCTTCTTGTTTTAGAGGAATGAACAGTGAATAGGCTTCTTATATCTTATTATCTAACAATTGTTGCCTTCTCACTTTTTTTGTGAACTCCTCAACATTGGATAACCCCTTAAAGCATTTAGGACTGATGAGGTGTTGTAATTTGAAATTCTACATTAGTATGATATAACTTTCCAATATTTTTGCTGGCATTTTGGCATGGAATTGGCTCTTCTTGCTGATAAGCTAGTTGTTCTTTTATAATAATAAAACTTTCTTTGGGAGGTTGTGAATGTGGAATAGTTGTCACTTTCAGTCTTAAAATTGATTGATTTGAATTCAATCTTCATGCATCGTGACTTCTTGTAAGTTTTATACAACACAAATCTTGTGCAAACACACGTTTGTTGATATTAATCATAACATTAGACTGGTTACATTATATTAATCATTGCACCTTGGAGACTGTAACATGACAGAGATGGTCTGATAAACTGGAGAATTAGTCACAGGGTGTCCAACCCTTCGATGATTGATTTCTTTTGTTGATTCTCTTTCATTTAGTTTCATCAGATAAATGGCAGAAGATCTTCTCAAAACCTTAGAGAAAAAATTTTCTAAAAGAAAAATTAAAGAAGGGTTGAATTGATTGGACTTGAAAAGAGTGTAAGATGACACTTTTGTCATAAAAAAGCATATGTTCTCACATTACCATCTCCTAGAAGATACCAGTGATTGCATGAGAGCTCACCTGGTGAGGCTTGTGTAAAGTTCTAAGTGATGTTGGATTTAAAGCTTTACCAGGTCAAGATTTAGGAAGAGAAGCACAAAGAGTTAAATTAGGAATAAATTAAGAACATCATAGGGTTATTCAGCTTACTAAACGTTTTCCATAATACTGACAGTATGTGTGCTTTAACAACTCTGATTCCTTTTGTTTAGTTATGTTTTGGATTGTTTTTTCTTACCATTTGAAACACATTATGAGAAGTCTGTCTCTCTTTGGAGATGGGGAATTTGTTGACTTGGTTCTATGCATTGACTTAATTATAAATACTACTATCATCTTTAAAGCTTCTGGAATCCCAGAAGAATCATCTGGATGGCATTCATCTTCTCCCTTCCAACTTCTATTTTCCTTTTCTGCCTACAAGTGAGAGAATGAGCTGAAAGGAAATGAAGTTTAGAATATGAACAATTTTTAGGTAAAAGAGAAGTAATGGAAAAATTCTTTTCCCACCTTAGATTCTGTATCTTCCCAAGAAAAAAAAAAAGCCTGGAATTCTGTTCTTTGAACTCTTTAGTGTTCCTTCTTATTTGACTTATTTGACACAAATATCGCAGTGATTGCTAAGCAGAATTGTGACAAAGTGGTGATTTTATGTTAATGGTGTAACAAAAGAAAAATGGGTTAGCATCCTAAAGCTGGTATTGATGAGTCCACAAGATAATTTATATCACGTTTCTCAATTAGCTATATGCTGCTAGAATGTGCAAGTTGTTGGTTTGTTTAGAATTTTGCTGTAAGCTTCTACTTCATTGACTAATTCCTTTTTTTCATGTAGATCGTTTCTCTTCCATACACATTTTCTCCTGCATAAATATATTGGTGGTTTTCAAGTTTCATTTGTCAGCAGTGACCTTCATTCTTCTGTCAGAGATCTGGTGGAGTGCTACTTTCATGTGATATGCTAGATCACTCTCCCTTTTCAACAATTAGAGGCTGTAGGTTGTACATACATAGAATTGAGAATATAAACTGGTCTACTCCGAACAAATCAGCTGTCTAGACTTATATAAAAGTTCTGTAGTTTTATAGATAATTTCAACACTGGCATTGTCAAATTTTTGGCCCTCAAAGGTTTCTTCATTTTTTCTTAGGCTCTAAGAATTTAGATCAATTTCCTGCATCAGTTTTGCTTTTGAATTATGCACTTGGGCCTTGAGGTAGAAAGAAAGAGGGGATACGAGGTACTAACTCTCTTTTAACCATGAATATTTAAGAATAGAACCACCATTCTATGAATACATCGTTGCAGAGTTTGCACAGCAATTTATGTGTTTCTCGTTGTTAAAAGTTTTGGCTGACTTTGCTTGATTGGGAATAATTCTCACGAGATATTCCATTAGACTCACTTTTAACTATGGAGACATGTTTGTTTCAGACTTGGAATGGAAGTTGATATATGTCGATTGTCGGATCTGCTGAAGACGAGACTTATGACCAGCTCCAGGAGAGTGCACATTTGTAGGACCTGTTAATGTAGACAAATACCGCTTTATTCTTGAGGTAGCTTGAGCAAGCTCACATTAGGCTAATCATCTAACTCCGGGGCATCTTTATTGTTCTTATTATTCCCCTTATAATGATTACTTCCTATTATACATCTTCATTGATCTTTCGAGGGCTTATGGCCAGGCAGATCCACCTGATCAATCAAAAATCCTCGAAGATGATATAATTGGTGTCACAGTAATTCTACTGACATGCTCTTATATGGGTCAAAAATTCATGCGAGTGGGATACCATGTCAACAATGATTATGACAATGAACAGTTGAGAGTGGGGCCGCCTCAAAATATTCTGATCGATAGAGTTGAAAGAAATATTTTGGCACACACGCCTCGAGTGACCAAGTTTCCTATCGACATAAATCCCGACAACACTCAAACTGCAGAACAACCCCCTGAATCTCCTGACCATGCTGCAGAAACCGTTTTGCCAGTTAAAGAACCAGTTCCTTTCCCTGATCATGGCTCTGATGTGCAGCGATCTTCCCCAGAAAAAGTCTTGACTTGAAACAAAACCTAAAAGTAAATCCCTATGCCATTAAAGATCGAAGAACCTTTTCTTTCTTTTTTTTTTTCATAGCAACTATACTTTCTTTTGGCTGGTTGGATGCGTGAAATCTCTTTCTTGTTAAATAGGATAGGCTTAGAATGTGGAGGGCAATTAGTGGTTGATATTTTTTTTTTTTTTTTGGTCCTTCACAAGAAAACAAGCTATTTCTTTCTTTGCTATTTTTATTTCTTTAATGAGATTAATATAGTCAATTGAGGTTAATATCATCCAATAAACTGAAATTATAACAAAAAATATCATTTGCAAATTATATAATTTGTTTCTATACATATCTGATTTGCGAATAAGGATTACAAGTTATTACATAGCAATGGGAACCATAGCCCTCATGGGCACCCTCAGAAACCTTCCATGTCCAGGATGACCTCCGACAATGACAAAGGGAGGTGGACGGCGGGGCATCATAGGAAGATGTCTTTGACTGTGGCTATGCATGGCAGCACCAATTGTCTTCTTTCTAATCTCGCTCAGTGATCTTTGAACATCAACGAAATCAGCCTTCTCTAACCCATAAAGCTTGTGATTGAAATTTTGCAGAAAGAGGCTGTCTTTCCCACTGAAATGTAACTGATGCAGCCGCAAGAATACTTGCATTGTTAACAAGCTATCTGAACCAGCCTGATGGGATTTACCACCTCTCCGGGAAACCCCCAAGGTCTGGGCTACCTTATCCAGTCCCCCATGTAACCCCAATGGTGAAGCGATTTCCTTGACATCAAACACAGAGAATCCAAGATAGGTAAAAAGCATAATGACAAACTGAAACTGGTCTTCCGGCAAATCTCTATTCGTCAAGATCTTGATAAGGTAACCCAAATCGTACAAAGAATGAAACAGAACCCAGGTGATCTTCGGAAACCCACCTTCAATTTTGGGAATAGGACGCCCAAAGATCATCCTAGCAGATATCCCCAACCCCGAAGCCAGAAAGAGAATAGCGAAATGGTGGGTATCAATACCCTCCGTTTTGTTTCTGTCAAAATCAATTCCTTGATTCTTCAACAACTGGATTGAAGTGGGATTCTGGGCATCCACTTCTTGATCAAACTCACGGAAATTGAACTCCCAGATGTAACCATAATCGGACCCGAAGTTGGGAAGATTTCCCTGTAAATCTGACAGGCAGAGGCCAAGCTGAATAATCTTGGTGGAATTAACATTCCTAATCATGCTTCTGTAGTTCTCGGAATTCGTTAGCATGTAGAATGGCTTCGGGGGTTCATAAACGGAACCCGGAAACTCAGTATCAAAGGAAACAATGGGGAAATTTTTAAGAACAGAATTGATGAGTAAAAATTCGGTTTCTAGGTTTGATTCGAACACTTTGCGCACGAGTATCTCGGCCATGTTTTCAGAAGTGGATAGGAAGTGGGAAAAATTGGACTCTATATAAGAGCCAGGTTTTGTATTTCCCGACCCTACTCTGGTTTCCTAATTGAAGTGGAAATTTTTGGAATACGGGTTTTGTTTCCTAATTCGATTCTGGTTCGGTTTCCTAATTTCCTAATGTGATTCTGGTTCGGTTTCCTAATTTGATCTTGAAAAAGACCTTATACTCTATTAATCTTAATCAAATGCATCTAACGTAAACAAAAGAAAATGTTATACATTGCAATTAAGCATTTAACAATTACAATTAATGATCGATCTTATAATAAAATTTAATTAAATACCTCAAAATTTACATTATTTTTTAAAATTTAATTTATAAAATATATTTTTAAAAATGTTTATAAAAAAATTTATTTTTTTAATAGTTAAATTAATTATTGATAGTTAGCAATCAAATCGGAGAACTTGATCGAGTGAGCTATGTATTACTCCATGGCATTAATGCTTAAACAAATTACTCCTATCATAACGCATGTAATAACAATTATTTCTCATTTTTGGAAACAAACGAGAACAAAAATATTTATAAACTTTTAAAAAGTATTTTTTCATCACATTAACTTTTTATATTGAAAAAAAGTTATAAATTATTATATCCAAACCCAAAATAAACTTAATTTAAAATATAATGGAACCATCCACTTTCCGCTAAAGGTTTTTTTTTTTTTTTAATTTAATCATTCAACAGCATTTCAATTTAATCATTTAACTTTATAAATTTGATAATTTATCTATTTAACTTTGTTAGTTTTGTCATTTAATCAATTTAATTTAGTAAAAATTTTCAAAGAATTTAACGTTGTAATGATCAATTTGTCAAGTTCACAGGGTTGAATAATCAAATCAACATATTTGAAAATTGAGTTGTTAACTTAAAAAAATACACTTTCAGTAATCATATCCACGGTTATGAAAATTTAGAAGAAAAAAAAATGCTCTTTTAAAAACCAATATTAAAAATACACTTTTGTATGAACTCATTTCGACGGATTTTTTATTTGGGTCTGAGGCAATAAATTAATCTGAGAGAAGACTGAGGTACTTAGTAGCTAATCATACTCAATAGTTTTTTTTTTTCCTCTTCTTTTTTAAATTTCTTTTATTAGTTTCATTGATTTCGATCCATAATATCACATAAATAATAATATTTCAATTCTATTTGATGGTTTCAAATCCAAAAGAATATATTCATTGGATGACTCTCAACCCCGCAAAATATAAGATATTATTTTAAATTTATTATTATTTTTATTATATTGCTCTTTTCCCCTTGATAAGAATCATAACTACAAATATTCTTGGAAAAAAAATTAATTTAATTTAAACAAAATGACTCCGGGAGATTTATAAATAATAATCAGGTGAGTAATTACAAAGAACTTGGAAAATAAACGATTCCCATGACTAATATATTGGATCATAGATTATTACATGTCTAAGGAGTACACTGCACAAGATCAAGAAGCCGAGACAAGAACTCGTCCTTTTGTTATTTGCCACTTTAACTGAAGGAGAAGGTTTTCTTCAATCATCAATGGGTAGATCTTGTCCGAATTGCTAACTCTATTAAATCAATCATCTCTCTCAGACATCTGAATTCTGTTTGCCGCCTTCAATGCCTTGAAAACAACAAAAATAGGATATTATCAAGTGAAAAACAATGGGAAAAAAAATAGCTAAACACCTCCGCCGTTACAGAAGAAAGGTTGAAGTTCAGTCAGATTTGAGGCATTCTTTGATCTGTTAGGATTGCAGGAAATCAAAGCTATACTTTTTGCATCCTCTTTACATCATTATATTTGCCTAATCAGTGGTCGATTCCTCGTTTAGCAGAAAGGCAGATGATTGTAATGCAAATCTTGTTCGTGGAGTGACATGGGAATGCAAACCTAATGCAAAATGTGTTCATTTTTTGGCATAGGTAAGAAGGGTATTAAACAAAGTTACCTCATTATCCCAGTTGGTGCAGAGGTTTATTGTAACAAGTGCCACAACTTGTACAAGAAGTGCACAAATGATCCCAAGCCAAAGTCCCTGATGATATAAAGAAATGAAAGTGGCCCATTAGGCTAAGTATAGAGAGCTGAAGAGCTACTCCAGAGGGAGGTAGAAGGATTACCATGCCTCCGATGTGGAAGAAAAATGCAAAGAGTAGAGCAGAAGGTATTCCTATAATGTAATAAGCTCCAAGGTTGATGATTGCACAGATGTTTTGCCAACCACATCCTCTTGCAGCACCTGAAAAGGTCTAAGGATTTGAATATAGAGCAATGCAAAACTTCATTTCTGTAGTTATAAAATCAAAAGAATTATGACCTGATAGAACACATTGGAATCCATCGAAGAAATCAGATAGTGCAAGAAGAGGCATCATCTTAGCAACATATTTGATCACTTCTTCTTCATTGCTGTAGAGCTTTCCCCAGACATTGCGAACTAATACTGTAATTGTTCCTACAATTGCACCCTCTGAGATGGCCACTATCACAACAACGAATAAAGCTAAACGCGCACTTCTTGCATTTCCAGCTCCCAATTCATTTGAAACTCTTGTACTGCATCATAGGAGGAAAAAGATCAAATTATCTATGATATATCATTCTCCTAGTGATTCTTTTCAGTGTGACAATGGGTTAACTAATTCTAACAAAACTTGCGGAATGGTGCAAAAGCCAACCTTATTGCAGCACCTAGACCAACAGATATCATGTAGACCATCCAACATGTGTTAAGACTGTGAAAATTCAAAAACAATAAGTCAAAGAGCTACAGAAAAGCATCCAAAATGTCTTGTTTCCATATGTTTCGTTGTTTACTTCAATAAGCTGATACAGTTCTATTTGGTTAAGATGATCAAAATCAAACCTTATTGATAGCACTGAAGTCTCTAGCTTTGGGTTTGGGAGAAGGCCAGATAATAGAACAACCATTTCAAATGACCAGTATTCAAAACTGCCAATCAGACAGAAACACAGATATCAGTTATCAGGGTAGGTAAACCTATCAGTGCTCATAAAGGTGAGAAAGTGAGCCATTAAAATTCTCCAACATTCAGAAGAAAGCAAATTACTTTAAGCATTTAGGAAAATACATTACTCCCATTTCAAGTATTTAAACCACATAATCCATGGCATTAGACTAGATTATCACCAATAAGACTTACCAGATCATTACTGTAGAAGGAATGGAAAGCTTTAGGAAACTGAGAATATCATGCAAGGCCTCCTTGGACAAACCGGTCCAAGTTTTTCTGCATTCTGAAGAAAACTTCACATATATTGCCAATAATATCACATTAATCCAATAGGAGATAGCATTTGCCAAAGCAGCTCCTCTACTTTGCAATCCAGTTTTGAACACAAGAAGCCAACATATAAGAATATGGAACAAAGCTGTCATCCCAGAGCTCACCATCATTGGAAGTACAATATTTTGTGTCTGTAAAAATCTATTGATACATTGAAGAAGAGCATAGGCAAAAATTCCAGGAATCATTGTCTGGTTAAACTTTCCTGCTTCAACAGATATTTCCGAATTCTGTCCAAATGCTATCAGGATATCGGCAGTATAGAACCAAATGAATGCAAGAAAGATGCTTAGCACAAGAAGAACTAACATCCCTCTCTGTGTGTAGATACCAAGCGTGTGGTATTCTCTGGCTCCATAAGCTTGCCCACATAGTGTTTCCAATGCACTTCCCATCCCTAACTATCAAATCTATTATAACGAAAAGCTAAAAACTCTTTTGAAGCTAATATAAAATAGAAGATTTTGTACACATTCTGACAAGAGAAAGGATCAAGATCATATATTGTCATGAACTCATATTACTGTTTTCTCTGATTAGATTCATCTAAAAAGCTAGGATTTTTTTCTCTTTGCAGAAATTTCAGAATTAAACCATATGGCATTGTCAACTTCACTGATGACATTTTTATCTACCTATGACTATAACTAAAAGAGCAATTCACTCTTCACTTCTCAAAACCTAATGATCCAGAAAAACACGAAAAATTGGCTAATTTCTCAATGACGTCAAAATTTCATAGCAGACTAGATTCACCCCTTGAGGAAATCAAAAAAAGAAAAAACACTTCAAGAGTAAAGACGTACCAATACACTGAAGCCGGTTACCGAAGCAAAGGAAGTGGCAAGGGACGCACTGGAGAGGGGAAGTTCCCCGAGATGACCAACAAACATGGTTGAAATTATCTGCAAACAATACTGCAGGAAATTTACTGCAATAAGAGGCAGAGCTAATCCTAGCTGCTTCTTCAGTTCTTCAATGATCTCTCCTCTGCAACAACTTTCTTCGAACACCTCTTCATCAATATCATCATGGCTTCTTTCTTGGCTTTGGACTAAAGGAATTTCATGACCTGATTCATATCCTTCCATTCTCTTTGGTGTGAAATCAATATTGCTCTACCAGTCAAGAAGGGGCATCTCCAATTCTCCATCCCGTTCTCCCTTTTTTATTTGTAATTTGGTGACTTAAATATCATGAGAAAATGACATGTCAAGCATCAATGGCGTTATATCTGGTTTCCCACGTTATATTATCTTAT
This sequence comes from Echites panduratus, assembly GCA_035221335.1. Lineage (NCBI taxonomy): Eukaryota > Viridiplantae > Streptophyta > Magnoliopsida > Gentianales > Apocynaceae > Echites > Echites panduratus. The sequence goes on along the minus strand of JAWZTD010000148.1, from coordinate 686,955 downwards.
TTAAATTTAAATTATTTTGTCTAAATACTATCTTGACATAACGTACTAAATTAGGCTTAAGATCTCCTGCTTATTAAAAAAGAAAGCTAAATGTAAGATTTTTATTAATATTTATTATTATATAATATATATATATATGTAAAGTAAAGTCTTAAAGTTGAAAAAACATCTATTTTTTATTACTTTCTGAATTCTCAGTTATGTTAGATAATTTTTTCTTTAATATTTTTAGATTTTAAAATTTAATAAGTTGATATATAATCTCTTCTTTTTCTCAGAACTCATTTTTAATTTAATTTTAATAATGGATAAAAAAATTTCTTTATGTTATTCAGACTTATCTCATATTCCTGTAAAAATTAATCATTTTTTTATTTACATTCTCCTATATTCCCCCCATCTTCTTCTTCTTCTTCAAATACTAAGCCCCATTTTTAATTTAAAAATTTAGTAAATATAAAAATATCTATTTATCTTCTCATGACCTATCATCATATTCATCTATCTTTTTTTGCATTCTCTTATCTTCACAAAAGAATTGATATGTCTTTTTTTTTTTTTTTTTCTACTTAGAGTGTTATATTAAAGGTACATTTCATTTTTTTTTTAAATTTGGATTTCTAGATTAATCAAAATTATCGAAAGACAAATCTCTTCGTGAACTTTGAACCAACTTAAATACAATGTAGTTCCTCAATTGAAAAGGAACTATTTGATTATATAATTTTTTAAAATATTTTATACTATTATTTTTTCTTTGTTATTTCCTACATTAATATCTTAGAGGTATATATATTAAATTTTCATATTATTATTCTATTTTTAATTTAATTTAGGATTCGTAACGTATGATTTAGAAATAATTGTCTCCTCCTTCTAACAATTTTTTTGAAAAATTAATAAGTTTAATCACTAAAGTTTCAAAATTTGATAGTGGTTCTTTTTTGCCTTTTATACTCAAAAAATTATTTTTAAATTATGATTATGATTTTTTTATTTTTTGGAGTAAATAAAACCACCTTCCGTCAATATCTAAGGTTTTATTTTTTAAAAAAATATTAACGATTATTTCATATTTTTAAGCCCACAACACCCACACCCCTCCCATACCCCTTCTAATAATCAGTGATCGAACGGCACCGGTGGCGGGGGAAAATGTGCTGATGGTAAAGAAAATGTTCCTTTATTTGTTGATGCGATTGAGAAAGAGGGTCCGACTCAAAATCAGAAGAATTCAGGGAAGGAAAATGTTTCTGCTTCCGAGGGGAAGGACAAGGATGTTATGTGTGAGTATGCTCCGGAAGATGAAGAAAGAGGAGGAAGAAGAAGGGGGTTGAGAAGGTTGATGACCATGACTATTTTATGGACTTGGAAATTGAGGAGGCTGAGGAGGCAGAGGACTCCGAGGAAATAGAGGGCAACAGGGATGGAGAGGCTGAGAGACCTAAGTTTGCCCTGGCTAAAATAACAATGATTTTTAGGCTAATGCCCAGGCTATTACTTCTGTTAATCATTTAATATGCTCTTTTAACGTGTGATACTCATTTTTGCTGAGAACTATTAGATGGTATGAGTGCCAAAAGTGATCAAAGTTCATCTAGTTTTACTGATTTTTTTGGCACATTGTCTCTGTTTTCTGGGTTGTTTGTGAAAATTAATGAAATGCAGGAAAACTGCGAAGGGTCAAGCTTAGTACCTAATTAAATGGTGTGTTCCTCCCTCTCATAGGAAGCCCAAAAGAAAAAGGAAATTAACTTGGATTTGATCAAGAAGTATTAGATTTTACTGGCTTTAATGATGTTTTGGATTGCTTTATGCATTAATGTTGACCATAGTCATTGGTAAATTGTTGAACAGGCGAGGCTGCCCCAGATGTGGCAAATACATTTGAACCTTCGGAGAATCTATTATCCTGCTCTAATGTTATTGATGCATTTGAAGAGAGGTTTTCTTCTGCTCCCCTGTTTTCTTTTTTTACTTAATTTCCGGAGAAGAAATAGGTTTTGTACCGATGATAAAAAGGGACTTGGGAGCTGTGGCGTGGGGTGGGGTGGTGCTACCCTTCTTATTTTTTTTAAACAAAACCCTAGATATTGACAGATGATAGTTGGATTTACGGCCCACCAACCCGCCGCCCGCAGCTCGTTTGAACCTTATCTAAGCCCGCCCGTTCCGTCAACCCGTCTATGACCGGTGCGGTTCAGTTTTTTCCGCCCCCGCCCCACCCCGTGACCCTTCTTCAATTCGTCCTCAACCCACCCCACCCCGCCCCGCCCGCAACCCACCTTGACCCGTTCCAAAACCCATTCTCAACCCATCCATCTCGTCCCGACCCGCACAACAAGTTCCAAAAACTTCCCAACCCGCTTCAACCCTCTCTCGAACCGCCTCGCCCCACCCCGCACCCCGTCCCTCCAGAGGCTCGCCAACCAGCTGGGCCATATTCATGTGCCATGAACCGGCCTGGCCCGTCAATCCGTCCGAGCCCGCCCCCATCTGAATTTGGCGAGTTCCCCAACCTGCCTAACCTGTTTCGAACCCGTTCGGCCTGCCCGTTTTCCATTGCTATCCATAACCATAACTCCAACATAGTTGAGGGACTAAAAAAGATAAAAATAAAAATAAAACCTTTTGGGATCATAGTCATCAAATCCTAAAATTTTATAACTAAACAAAACAATATTTTTTTTAATTGTATTTTGTATTTGTTTTGAAGGTTGGGGATAAGATAAGTAATTTCAATTTTTTAACTAGAAGGTATTAGTTTCTATTCCATCTACGTATGTATATATGGAGATAAGATAAGATTTGTCATTTTTATGGACTTATTCATGTAAGTTTTTATGTTAATTTCTTATTAAATTGTGAATTTTTTCAAAGATTTTTTCAGTTATTTATTAATGAGGATAATAAACGTTTAAATTAATATTTTTGGTATATCTAGCAATTATTGTACCAAATACATCGACAGGGCAAAGATCTCTCATATATATATATATATATTGCATAATCTATTTTTGCTATTTTTGAATTCCATCAATAAAATAAAAACGATATATATAATCTATGTATATGAAAAAAAAATTAAGGTGGAAAAATGAAGGTTTTTCGAGATAAAAATAAATAAAACATGATTACTTTGATATTATTAAGAATGCAATGAAAAATTTAAAAAATATTATTTAATAATAATATTATTTTAATTTTCTAAAGAAAAAACTCGTACATTGCACAAATAAACAAGCTAATTTTATTATTAATATAACAAAGAGAGAAAAAATGTATGACACGTGACAATATGTGTTAAGAGATTCAAAATCCTAAATTATCTTGTCAAGATTAATTTAAAATAATATCCTTTACAGTTAAATAAGTAAAATTTGTAAAAAAAAAATCCTTTTTACTTTTCTTTCCAATTTGATCGAAGAAAAAGCAAGCGAATCAAGAAAGCAAAACGATTGATCTAATTTTTGTCTTTACGTCATGGATTAGTTATATTTATATCCTCACGATTTGTAATGAGGGGTGAGGTTGGGGCTCTCTCTAATCTCTGTCATTATTCTCTATGGAAGGGTTGGCATGTCAATTTGGTGTTGTCGTCGTCAGGGTTCCTTTTGTTATTTGTTTTTTTTTTATTGATTCTTGATTTGTAACCCAATCTCATGGCATTTGGTTTCTGTCTTCTTCTTCACGTGGTCTTTACTTTTTAGGTTTTAAGTATTATATATACTTCTCTATAGCGACGTTTATAAGTTATTTAAGATATCATAAAAAAAAAACAGTTATTATTATTAATTTATCAGATATTTTAATTATTTTTTTTATTATATTATCTTTATTTTTTATATATATTATTATTAATTTAATTATAATTATAAATAAGAATATTTGAAGAAAAAAATTATTATATTAATTTTTTTTTAAATGTTACTAGTGCCTTATATTTATAATGATGTAAGAAGTATTTGTTTTAAATTTAATTTTACTTTTTTTAGTCAAATAATAATGGTCCCCAATAATAATAATTTAGTGAAAGAAACTTGGACTTTGTAATAATATTCATTTGATTAAAACATAAATGGCTCTATATCTTTTCTTACTGTATTATACTTTTTCTTAACAAAATAAATTAAATTATTTAGATATTTTAAGAATATGCATGAATTTTTCATTAATATATCAAGAAATCTGTA
>JAWZTD010000148.1:625339-642620 GCA_035221335.1 Echites panduratus | reverse complement strand
TAGATAGTATTTATTATTATTAAAAAGTAATTGAAAATTTATTGTGGTCCAAATTGGTTAGGTGTTTTTAACCCAAAAAGGCAAAAAGAAAGTAAAAATTAGAAAGGCTTAAAAGTTATATATGTTGGGCCCAAAATATTTATTAACTACTAAACTCTCTGTTATGTACCAAAAAAAATAAAAAAACAAAGGCCCACCAACTGCATTGACCCTATGCACAAAAGAGAGAGATTCCAACAGAAAGAGACAATATTATTCCTCAACCCATCGTAATCTCATCCTCATGGATTTGGGCCCGTTTGTTGAGTCAGCTGTTCTTGTACGGATGTGTGTAATATTTTTTATTTTATTAATTTCATCAAATTATTGACATTTTTAGTTCATAATTTTTTTTAATTGTAATTTATAATGTTTTATTTTTTCATCTTTGATCATCAAGCAATTTAAATTTTTTGTGAAATTATATTTAATATTTGAGAGACATTTTGTTTAAAATAATAAAATTGAAATATGACCAAAGACGATAGAATAAGATATTATAGACCAAACTTAAAAAATCAATATATTTTATGTAACACACCCCACATTTACTATGATTTCCCCTCATACTCAGAATTAAATATCCTTATATTTAAATATAAAAATCTTTCACTTTTCTAATATATATATAATTTTACCCAATCACTATTACTAGTTCCATATGTATCATTTTTATTAAATTTAAATTATAAATGATTAGTTACATCAAAAAATGTGATTGAAGAGTAATATAGAGGTCGTGAATTTGACCTTTTTCTCATAAATTTAATATTTCATTCGATTCTAACATCCTTGAATGGAATATCCTAGGATGTGTCTCACTAGTTGGAATGAGAAGTTGATTTCCATCCCTCTTCAATTTCTGAATTTTCTTGTAGATTTTAGTTTTTACAAGTGGGAAGGTAGGAATGGAAGAAATGAAGTGGAGGAGAAGATAATGGTAAGTCAACAACAATTTTACATAGATAATGTCTTTGGTCCCCATGTCAACCAAAAAAAAACCTCAAAAGTACTGTTTGTAATTACTGGAGAAGTAATAAAAGATTGTCCCACTTCTTTACTAATTTAAGTTAAAGTGCTTTATACTTTCAAGTTTTGATGCGTAATGTGTGCTGTGTGTACGTCTTCCATTCCCCCCCCCCCCCCCCACACGAAAGACAAGAGTCCAAACAGTACAAAACGACATAAATACAGCTAAACAATGAAGTTTTTACCCTTTTCCCAACATGGTTGTGTTCCTCTATTAGTAGTATCATTCATTCAACATTGAAATGATTGAATAGATGGAGATCTTGAAAGAAATATATAATTTTGAAGTGGTTGGTGCCAAATTATTTGAAAAAGGACCAATAATAAATAAAAAATAAAAAATCACAAATATGTGCAACATAATAAGATTGATTTGATTATTAGGGCATGGGGGAATTTTGTTAAGCTTCGAACTACAATTGATTGAAAGATAAATAAACTGTCTTTTTATAAGTGATTGTGTATTTATAAAAAAAAGAAAATGTTTTAAATCAATTTATTTATTTATTTTTAATGATAAAAGAAAATTTCAAATTAAAAAATTGAATTGAATTAAATTATTATAAACCTCTAAATTGGGAATTATGTCATTATGTAAAATCAATAAAATTACCCTCCTATCCTTCGTTAAGAGCAATCATGACTTACTCCAAGTTTATGATTGATCATTATGGAAGAATCTAGAAGAAGGGCAAATTCATCAATTTATTGAAAACTCCATTCCATAGACATAAGACTATTTGAACTTGAATGCTGCTGATCATAGACATAAAAGACTCGTATATTTCTTTACATCTTCAAGAACCATTATTAGAGAACAGTAATATATTTTTTTTGAGACTGACAGCAGTCCCACCTCCCCATATGTTCTTGAGATTTGACCCATTATTATTATTATTATTTTGGTGATGTAGTATATTGTAGCTATGGGAATCACACATCCAAGATCTAAATCAACATGGCCCTTATAAAAAGGAAAAAAGAAGACATAATATAAACTATAAAAGTATAAAACAATTAGCCCATGGCCATATGGGTAGGAGCAGTAGCAGCTCCACCCCACCCCCTTCTTCTTGACAATGGCTACCTCAAATTTTCATCTCCACAAGTTATAAAATAAAGGGGCCCCCAACCCCTCTCCAAAGAAAAAAAAGAAAAAAAAGGGAACACATTAATGTCAATTCATTAGCAAAAATGTCACTTACTTTAGGTCAAATTTGTGACAACAAACTTTAGGTCATTTGCTCAACCTGTGTCTTTGTGATTGTCATGACACTCCAATGGCCAACACTCCAGCATACACACAGCCAAACGACGAATTTGTATTGCTCATTTTGTTGGCTTGAGAGCCACTACTCGGTATGGGTAGTAATAGGATAGGATCCCTCCTTCACCATTCCTTTTTTTTCCTTTAACCTATCTTACACTCTCTTATTTTAGAATTAAATCACTATTTCTATTTTAATTAATGTAGTTTAACATTATCATGTCACAAACCATACTAAGTCAAAATAAGGCATTAAAAAAAAAATTTATAATTTGTTGCTTTCGTAACTCAAACTTATGATTTCTCAATTATAAATAAGGTTGTTTTATCATTTCCGCTTACTCGTCTTCTTTGATTTTGATATGAATTTAAAACTTAATTGACTCATCCTTAATAAACGTTGGCTGTGACTGACTATTAGCGGTGATAGATCCAAAATGGGTGTCCGGGTCACCCAAGAACAGGAGGGAACAAGGATTCCCAAGCTGTCTCAAAGTCGTAACGTCAGATTCCATTTCTCTCAACATTATTTACCAAATCAATTAGATGGATTCCGACAGCCAGATCAATGTCGCAATTCGAGGTCAGTTTTTTCCATTTTTTATAATGTTTCGAATATTTTACTAGTGGTCCTTTCCTTGCTGATAGGATCTATGTAAACAAATAGAGACATTGTCTTTCGCAATTCATGCTTTAATTCTATTGAAATTCTTGGGCAACTTATGGTGTTGCCTTGCCAATTGCTACAAATGTTTAAGGAGAACAAACAGTTTTTTACCTCATCTGCAGCAATTAACATTCTCAAGTTTGTCTCATTGGACCAACAAACAAATGATATTTCCACTACAAAATTAAGTCAAGACGGCCCAATAATGGCCATAATCAAATGTGGGCTTTTCAATTTCCAGAAAACAGCAACATATGTACTGCTCGAGAACCAGAAAATAAAAAGCGATCTCCAAGATGGTCTCCTGCAAAATATGCAGTATGCAGTTACATGCAAATTTTGAACTGAGACAGCTGCTCCATTCCATTTAAATATTTTCACACTACAGATGTCAAGACAACATTCTAATAATGCCTCTGTACAAAAACTGTGCATTGTAGACCTTAAAGGGATAAAGGAAAAACGAATCTCCAAGGTCCAGGAACCTTCAAAAGAAGCCCTTCAAATGTTTCCCAATGAAGCAAAAGTATGAGATCCTTTCTCCAGGTGCATTGGGTGGATTCCCTTATGCATCACGGTGAAGTCTGATACAGTGAAATCGATGGAAGATGGTCCGGGGTTCCATTTGGCACCAGATAATACATTCAGACTGCACCAATCAAAAATGTTCAATCAGTTCATCTGCCAGAAGTAATCTGGTGAGGGCAGCTGTACTTTCTTTACCAGGACTTGCAAGCTCATATGCTTAGTCATCAAGCCATGCAACAATTTCATGTTGAAACAAGCCTTCAACAGGAAATGATCCGGATCCAGGTTGACATGAGTATTTGCTTTTGCTATTCAAAGGTGCCCTTCATTTTTCTCCGTTTTACGATCGTGACAGTCATGCAAGATAGCACTTCAATTTACCTGTGATCCTTCTTGCTCTTTTTCATAAACAAGGACATTTGATCAATATAATCATTACCCATTCTTTTGCCTCCCAAAAGCCACTCCAGAGCAAGAGAGGCTGCATCTTTTTCTGCCTGCTTCTTGTTGTTGCATGGCTGTCCTGTTACTTCCATTCCATTAAATTGTACCGTCGCTTGAAATTGACCATTGCTAAGTTGCGTTGTCTTGTAGATTGGTGTTGCATGGCCTGCTCGAGTAAGCAAAGTTTGCAACTGGCTCTTGGAATTATCACCTCCAGGACCACTTTCTGTTCTAGGCATAATGGTTGCAGGTGCTGATACAATTGATGGCCTTGGATGATGCAGCAGCTGGCGGTTAAACACAAATCTACCATCACCTTGATCATCTGCAATTAGCAGTCGTACTGCAGATAAAAGTGCATGATATGGTTGTATGCACATCATTGGATTCAGGAGCTGCGCATGAAAAGGATAAGTTCAGTAAAAATTAACACATTGTTATGTCAGCAAAAAGGCCAACAAGAAATGCAATGAAACATAATGGTGGTACATGATGGCTTTACAAAGCTGTGAAAACAAAAATGGATAAGGAACTGTGTTAACAGCTCCCTACTATTTTATTACGCACTTTGGTTTGAATTAACTCATCAAGCTCTCTCTTTATGTTTTGATACATTTCTGCCATAGCAGGGCTCATAAAGAACTCCAAGTATCCTCCTAACATTTTAAAGTGGCCATCCTGTCAGAAAGGGAAATGATTTATTCCAGATAATGTCAATAAAAATCCACTGATAATAGCTTAAACAAAGTAAAGAACCTACCATGTCTCCTTTCAGGATGGTTCCACCAAATAGGATCAGTACTGAATCAGATACAGCTGTTGAATCCCGGAGAAAAACAGAGTTCACTTTGATCTTTTCATTGAAAACTAGCCATGGATGTGGAATTCTAGAATGCCTTGCATTGGCCGAGTTCTACAAAAACACAGAATATTATGTGAGTTCAGATTAAATTAGGAAAGCACCATTCACCACAAGGTCGAATACTTACCGAGTGCAAAAGCACCTGACCATCTTCCATCGATTTCAATGAGCATGACTTCTCATTGTGCTGCCAATATACATAATCATCAGCAAAAGGATAGCTTTTCACACCCAGCAGACTAAATGAAACAGCCAACTCTATTCTCAAGCTCAAGTGTTTGTAGAGAGTATGTACTTCATTATTCCTCTTATCATGATTTATGAAGTAACTGTCAACAACTTCTCATCTCAACAACTTCTCATCCTAGAGGTAGGAAAGTTGTTGCCTAAGACAAAGATGTTTGGTTGGACACCGGGCAAAAGCTCATGAAATACCCACCCACATACCAAAAAAAAAGAAAAGATGTATGAACTAACTGCAAATATAGCAGCACTTCAGTTTCCTAGAGTACTTTCAATCAGTAACACAAACTGCCAAATGAAGCGAGGAGTGCTTTGGGAATTATGCTAATGCAATAACACACAGAAGGCAGATAGAAAAGATGAGTTCAGTTATGTCAAAGATATCTTTGCATGCATGCATGTAGCCCAGAGAACAGACACATACCACAACAGAGCAGATTCCAGGATATAAGCCGTAGCAAATAATAGCCCGGAGGAGATGCTCGTCATAACTCCAAGCATTGTAAGTAGCTGGATTGCTGTCAACAAGGCCTGTATCCTTGAGCAATGAGTAAAACTCATTTCGAAGAGCATCAATAGCTTTCATCGATTGTGATGACAGAAAATTCTTCCAGCAGTACTCATAACCAGATAGGTCTCTTTCAGCATCTTTCCATCCTTGGTAAGCACGGATCAGAGCAAGGTGATCACTATAATCATGGGAAAATTGTGCTTTTGCAGCTTCTGCTAGCTGAAAACAAAAGGGCCAATACGTGGGAAGAAATTTCATTAGCACATAAAATGTTGTGCCCATACACCTGGCTAAGTGTTTCTTTTCATAAACCGAAAATACCCTACTGAAGCAAGAGAAAAACAGCTAAAAAATTCATCTATTAGAAGCATTGACTTGGCGCATTATATTCATACCTTCCTTCTTCCCCCATTGGTTCAAATGTTTCATCACCTAATTCAAACTCTCAACTTAAGATAAAAAATGCATGTTCCAAAAAGAATATCCAGAAATACATTTATGAAATATAATAGACTTACAATAGAAAGATATTTAATAATAATAATAATAATAATAATAATAATAATAATAATAATAATAATAATAATAAAGAGCCTGAACAAGGCAAAATAACCAGTAAACATAAGATCTTTCATTTTTATAAATTATTTCCATCTAATAGGAAAGAACTAAAATAGAGTATTGAAAAAACTATTATGGGTTGTTTCAAATAATAACAGCTTACCGAAAGCATCAGAATTAAAAAAATATAAAAAATATATAAAAAAAACAAATCTTTTTATTTAAAATAATAATAGCTGATGGAAAAAAATTGGAAAATAATATTTTAAATAATCTCATAGGTCAAGAGTTCATAATACTGGTATTCCCACTCTTCTTCTGTTAAAGAGAATTCACACTGCAAAACCATTGAATCTGAATTAGCCATCCTTAACTTCACGCTAATCCTTATAGGTGGTCGGAGTTAATTAGCACAAATTGCTCGATGACAATTTCATTAATGAGTTTCCTCTGGTAAAAAATAAAAATGTCCCAATTCCTTTCGCCCAAGCATCATATTAGCTATCACTGAGCAAAACTAGAAAACTCAAGCAAAGATATATATTTTTTAAACAATAAAAAATGAAGACTATGAAATATATCCAACAAAATCATCGCAGGACATGCAAGCTTGACTTACATCTTTTTTGTCCAGTGGTGTTAAGAAAGGGTCACGCACACTAAGACCAGCAACAACAGTGAGTATTGGATCCAGACAATTAAAAACAGCACCAAGAATAAGCATCTTCCCAAGTTTGGGTTCCACAGGAAGCATTGTAAGGTAGCGCCCTGTCCAAAAGGTGCAAGGACTCATATCAGATGACCGCCCAATGAGAAAACACATGACTGGGATACAAAATGTGTGAATACAAAAAAATACCTAAGATGGTCAGACATTCCTTCTCATCTAAAGCCCCAATAATCTTCAAATACTCAATAGCATTTTGCACCTACAAAAATAGTCGTAGAACAGATGAATTGAAGTGTGGATAAAGACATGGATGTGCACAAAGACAAACATGTCCCTGATTGTCAAAGATGATGAAAGGAAGATAGCAGTAAACTGATGCAACAGAAGAAATTTCTAGGTAACAGAAAGAAACAGGCAAAATTTCTAAGCAAGCACTACCGCTAATGGCTCAGGTGACTGCAAAGCCCTAGCTAAGAACTCCGAAATACTTCCAAGTTCTAAACTTTTGATCTGTAAACAAAGAGACTGCAAAGGTGTTCTCAAAATCTCCGGCAATTGATAATCTGCAAAAGCATCATACACACATCTGGGGTACAGATGGTAGCACTCTCCTGGTTGCACACGGCCAGCTCTTCCTCTTCTCTGGAATTCCAGGAAATAGAAGATATGGAATCAATATCATACATGAGACCATTTCAATTCACAAACTAATGCGGCATGAGAGCTCATAGTACATGGCAACATAATATCAGCTATTGAACAAATAGACACAAGAAATAGAAATATGCAATCCAGTAGGGAATCTCTTGTCACTCCTCTTTTGACAGAAAAAAAAGAGACAACTCAATATCACTCATAAGGCCACAGTAATCCAAATCTTGGCACATGCTTGAAGTTGAATTGAAGAGAAGATCTTAAGGAAACAATACGAAGGGAAAAAAACCACAAAAATCTGTCAGAGGGGTTCTATTATCTATTCTCTGATACACCAGAGAGCCTATTAGAAAAGCAGACCGACAATGTACGGATCATTAGGAACTGATTTTCTGATGACCCGCCAATTAAATTTACAACTAAATATATTTAGAATGAAATAGTTAAATAAAGAGAACCTAAAATGGTTTATGACAGGCTGAGGAAAAAATCTTGTGGTTTTTTCAAAGAATAAGAAAGGTCAATTTCAAATTCGATGTACTTCAACATCTGAAATATTATTCCTGAAATCAACTGAGTGATGTTCAGATGCACACTCTCACAATGAAGACAGAACTCCCGCTCAATAATAACTTAGTTAATAGCCCCAAAGTGCATTCAGATATGATAAGCAAATTTAAAGGTGTATCAGATTCTAACTGCCTTAAAATTCTCATAGTATCCACAAAATGCCAGACTTCAGAAGTACTATATGAAAAATTATTTTTAGTTTAAAATTTAAGAAAATTTTATTATGCCTTCAATCTCTCCTTCCCTAACAAATTCCCTCTCCCCCCAAAATAATGACAGCAAGCTAGGGTGTGGCATTTAATTACTTTATGAGTACCTCATTCATGCAAGCCAATCAACAATTTGGAATTGAGTTATGCATGATCCTATGCACTAAATTACTCCTAGCTGTGCACTCAGAGAGTGAACAATAAAACCACAGTAAAAGGACTTACCTGTTGAGCTGAAACCTTAGAAATCCAAGAAGGAAGCAAGCAAGGAGTGTTGTTCAGTGCATCATATGATGTCTCTTTTGCCTTCCCACAGTCGATGACAAACACAACATCATTAATTGTGATACTTGTTTCGGCAATATTAGTGGTTAAAACAATTTTCCTAATTCCATCTTTGGGCTCCTCAAATATTAACCTCTGTCAACATCCAGACTAAAAGGATTAATAAACAATAATTGGGTTTGATTCTATTAGCTATATCCAGTCTTATGATTTTAAGATATACAAATAGTCATGATTGATTATTCTGAATTAAGTCGCTTTAACATATAAATTTATGCAACAAATAACTTATGAATATAGAAGTAATGCTCAGAAAATAGCTCATAATACAACAAGAAAATAAGTGGATTGAGTTGACCAAATTTCAACATTTACATGAATACTCTGGAAGGTTGCTTTACCAGATTTGGACAAACAGGCACATTCATGCATACATTATATGCATTCATGTTGATGAAAGTGCAAATGCAACCAATAGAGAAAAAATAAATTGAGGTAATAAGACATAAAGTTTCCACCTACATACACAGAAAAAGATATATGTAACAAGTTTCTGTCTAAAAATCCATTATCTATATAGTAGGCGGCTCTAATTGTAATCCCCTATGGGTTCTTGTGGCATTGTGGTCAAACATTTCCAAGCCCAGACCTTCGACCACTTCCTTCCTAATCTCTGCAAAATTGACTAAAAACTATTGATGATGACCAACAAAAATTACAATTACAGATGTACCTGCTCTGAACTAGCCATTGAACCATGGCATGCCAACAAAAGAACCTGGCTAGCATCTCCCAAGATAGGATGAGCTTCAAGCTTTTCTTTCAGAGAACTTATGTCATCCCAGCCAGTCATAAACACTAATACAGCACCACGCCTTTCATTTTGACAAACATTACTTAGAAGATATTCTATAAGGTTGAAGCCCATACAGTCAGGATTCCAACACGACAAGGATTGTTGTGTCTGTAAAGAGTATTCCTTGAAATCAGCAGATCTGAGAGCATCCTGAAACAATTTTAATAACTTACAGCAGTTGGAACATGAGCCAAAAATTAATAACTTACAGAAATTGAGTAATTACTACACTGGTATACCTCAACAGCAGTTGCAATTTGACTTTTTCTCTTCCTTGGAACTTGCTTGTTCATTTTCCATAGTTTCTCTTGTCCATAATCATCAATTTGATTCTCAGGTGTCAATCTATACTCTGTCATTTCCAGAATCCCCTCCAGAAAATGTGTTCGTACTGGATATGTGAATCCCTTCATTAAAAAGGCAGGAAATATATATTAGATTTTACTTAAGAGGAAAGCATCCGTGTAGTGCTGCAAACTGCAAACCCATACCGATATTTACTCTTACAGTTGTAACCAACTGTAACAATCCTATATGCTGGATGCATTATGCTTTCAAAATTACAGCATAAAAGTGGTTGTTTGTTTGCACAGATCTTCATAGCCAAGGTAATCAGGGTTAAAAGTATAAGACAGTACAAGCTTACAATCCCCAGAAAACATAGCTCAATAGAAAGAGCACTTAGGTGCTAAAGCGATATACTTTATGGCTTCAAGAATACTACTTCTAACTTAGTTCATTTTGGTCATCTCCTTCTTTTGAGTCCACAAATACATCACAGACAAGCTATTGCGTTTCTCTATATTCTACTGTGAACCTTTAGGCATACTATGTGGTAAAAAAAAAAAAAAATCCACCATAATTATGAAATAAAAATCAGATACACACAGAGAAACTTATCATTATGAAATGTGGTAACATACTAAAGTGGAACACTGCACAACTCTAACTGTTAGATGCTCATTCGATAACTTTTGATGTTGCCAACCCGTGCAGTTTCCCATATGGCTCCCTCTTCTCCTGCCTCATCCTCCATGAGAGAGAGAGAGAACAACAAAATCCAAACATAATATGTTATAGAATCTTCATGAAGAGCTTATAAACTCAGCCATAGGTACAGAACCAGTGAAAACAAAACAATAAAACAAGATACCATAGAATCTCTATCATGTAAATAAACTTACTGGAATATGGACCATAGGTGATCCACCAAAGTAAGAAGAGAAAAGCTCTGCATCTAGAGTTGCACTCATCAAAATCAGCCTCAATTCTGGTCGACGAGGTAGTAGATCTTTCAAAATAATAAGCAGAAAATCTGTTACCAAGCAAAGAAACAAGGTCAGGATTCATATTAAGATATGTCAAAGTTAGAATCACCAGTAAAGCAATACTTTACCCTCATTCATTCCACGTTCATGAATCTCATCCACAATAACATGGGTTACATCCTTCAAGTTTCTATCCACCAGTAATCTTCTTAACAAAATGCCTGTTGTGCAGAAAAGGAGGTGGGTATCTCTCCCTTTGATGCCTTCTAGCCGGACCTTATAGCCAACCTGTGCAGAGAAAACCATGAACATGTAGCTTATATGCAAGTAATACTCCAGGTATCTACATAGAAACTCACTGTTTCACCCAAATTTTCTCCCCTCTCTGCTGCAACCCTTTCAGATACAGAAATTGCCGAAATTTTGCGGGGTTGAGTACATATGATATTGCACGTTCCACCACGAACTGATTCGATCTCAGACTCTAAAATGAATTGTGGAATCTGAGTTGTCTTACCACATCCAGTTTCACCAGAAATTATGACCACCTGTGAAGCGTTAAACTAACTCTTCTGATTTCTCATTGCAATAAAGATTATTTGCCAAAAAAGAAGCATTGTGCAAGAAAAGAGAACTTCATGAGCAAAAATCAGATCTTCCAATGACATTAAAACAACATCCAGTTTTCTTTTTCTTCTTATTCTGAAAATTGATCCTTTTATCCACAATATAGTGTTAAATGTAATGACATGAAAATGTGCACCTCGGGGAGAAATCAGTCAAACTCTAAATAACAAGAAAAATGCAAATTGTATCTACAGAATATCAAGCTCCGAGAAAGCTCATATTTCTTTCTGAATCCCCATTTCCTCCCCACACTCTTAGTTCACAGAAAAGGAGATCTTCCAAAATATTATTACATATCTCAACTGATAAATTCAGTAAAGACAAAGGAGTGAGAAAATCAAGGACTTTGAGAAAAAACATCTAAGCAGAAGGCAAGGAATTGGGCTGCAAAGAAATTATTGAGCTGCTTGGAAAATTTGAAAAAATGACCAGGTCTGTTTCAGCTAAGTCCACAGGATATCAAGTGCAAAAGCATAAATAGATGCCAGGTTTGCATGATTTACATGGATCTTTGCTTGTGATAGTCCTTTCTGTTTATTACATATTTGTAATTTACGTGACTGAAAATGGTGTAATAATCTTCCAAGGCAATCAGAACCTGCTACCATGAAAATTTTATGTACCAACAAACACCAGTCAAAGAAGAAAAGAAGACAAAGAATGCCATTTATAAGTAGTTAAAAAAAAAACAAAATTTCACTCATGAATCTCAAAAAGCTCAAACATACTCTTGACCCAATCCAATAACTATACAATAAAATAATGTTTGCTTTAAGAACACGAAGCGTACAACAGAAAGTGACAGATCCAAAATGAGATTTTTCTTTTTCTTTTAGGAGTGGTTTTAATGTAAGAACCAAGTAGAAAAAAGAGCGGCAAAGAAAAGAAAAGACTCTACATGAGTTACAACATGCAGAGACATACCCTAGCACTTTGGAAAGAATATTTCTAGCCCATATGGCAGTGAATCAAAAGGCTTGAGTCTAAAAAGAAATCGTAACTAACATACAGAAGAGAACGTACTCAGAAATGAGCTAAGTTCCACTGTGAAGAGACTTCAGGTCCAAGACAATATAGATGCCAAAATGAAGAATATTGATTCTTAAGCTATTAGGCTAAAGGTAAGTAGGCACAGATGAGAGATTCCTCAAGCTTTAACACACCTGGTTATTTGAGATGGCACTTAGAATAGTATCCTTTTCCTTATAAGCAGGGAGGGACCTACGAAATTCCAACATCTTCTGACCTTCGGGAGATTCCTATAAGAAGATCCAAAATGCATAAGACAATAAGTAAGCCATTGTTTTCAATCCCAAGTCAAACTAGGAAAGTATCATTGCAAGAATTCCCAGAAATTTCATGATCCAGCAACCTTAAGCGGAAAAAGTCAAAATATATTGGCCATAGCATAAATTACACAAAAACAAACAAAACGGATTAAGCTCTTTTAAGAGTTTAAAACCTTAAACAAGTATCAAATCCTAATTTAATGAATAAAAGGATGTAAAGATGCAATAAGAATCCTCAGTCTGGAGCCTAAGAGAACTATTATACCATGAACGAAAAGAATGACAATGCAAACAACACGTGAATAAAAAAATAAAATAAAATACTAATCTCCAGGAGGTGTAATTAAACTCTCCAACAACTAGTTCCAAGAGAAAGAGAAAACTAATATTATTGAGAAAATTCAGGGAAGGCTAACTTAGAGTCTTTCACTTCAAAACCAAATATATTTTAAGATTATCTTAAGGGACATTAAATAAATTTCAGGAAAGTACAAAAATGGATGGAATATCTTTTTTCAGGCCCCGGTTAATGTTTGAGCTCTCAAATCTTCATATCTCCAATCTTCAAATCAAGGATGGTTGATAGCTAATTGGGGTTACATAAGAGTACATGAGAAACATAGGAGGAAATTGGCAAAAAATAACTCTTTGCCTTGTCACAGAAAAAGAGGAATATCAAGAAGCCCATTTCCTTGCTGCCACTCCTCATCTTAACAATTAAAAAAATTCAAGTGGTTCTATGGTTGGTTATTGTTGACTATTATGTCATCTATTATATTTTAGATAGGATTATAATTGAATATCTAGATCTTAGATTGATTAAGAGTTACCTATTTGGTATAGTTACCATTTTAATATCCTAGATTTACATATATATGCATGTGTGTGTGCATGTAAGTGTTGAATATGATGAGAGAAATTTTCATTCTCGCAAACCTTAAAATTCTACATAGTATTAGAGCTAGATTGTCTTATGAGGTGAATTCTAACCCCCTCAGCAACCGACAGATTATTTTGTTGCCTTGATGATATTGAGTTTTCTGCCTCTGTAACTTGGGGTTTGTTTTTGCCCTTTTTGAGGTTGAGTGTTTTCTCCTTCACATGCCTAAAGTCTAGAGAGGTCAAGTTTTCTCTCTTCTTATGTTACTACCATTGCTGCCTATTTGACCTCCCTCTGCAGCCGGCTAGATTTTTCTAAAAGTTTCTTGGATTTCTAGGGTTGGCTGCCATTTTTTGCCTTTCAAGAGGTTTGAGTTTCCTTCCTTTTTAACCTTAGGTTTTCTAAAGAATCTATTGGATCTTCAAGAGGTTGAGTTTTCTCATTCTTCCATCATTACCGCTGCCAGAATCAGAGAACCCATCACCTGGCCCGTCATTCTCCAGCCGCTGGAGAATGTTGCAGCAGTGTGTGGGCAACCCCCACCCCCGCATAGCGCATGTGGCTCCTCTTGCAGCTTTCCCGAAACAGCGCTTCTCCCCTTTGCAGCGAGTCCTCCAGAACTCCATTTCTTGTCTTAAGCATTGCATTTTGGTGTGATTTTTTTGTCACTTCTCCTCTGGTGCATTTTTTTTGTGGGTTTTTGCTATGTTTATTGGGACTCCTGTTTTGAGGGTTTCTTTACGGACAACGAAATGAGGCACTAAATACTATGGGCTCCGGTAGTTCCATGACTTCAGAAGAAATTTGGCATCTTTGTCCATAAGCCGTTTGCTATGTTGCCTGAGCCATCTTTGGCAACACCGCTGTTTCTCCTTCGCTCAGCTAATGTTTTCTTATGTAAGAAATCTATACACCAACTTGAGGATTACATTAACTATTATATGTTAGATCATAATTGAATATCCAGATCTTAGGTTGATAATAATTACCTATTTGATACAGTTACCATTTTAGTACCCTAGATTTACATATATATATATATATATATACATATAATTCTTTGTGAATACGATATTCTCCCAAGCCCTAAAAATTCTACAGTTACAATGACCCTTCACTATTCTTAATTACATTAACACTGCATGAAGTTAAAAGCAAAAAAAAAAATTGCTTAATACTGCTTATTCCTGTAAAATATCCGCAAAATTTTATTCTTTATTCAGTCATTAACACTTTTGTCAGCTTCTCAAGGTAGTTGTACCATGTTAGGATGGCCTCTTGTTGACTTTAATTTAGCATTTTTACCCCAGCAATAATAAAGATCACTGCCCAGTTATGCCTCATTGATGCTAAGTTAATTTTCAATTTATAAAACTACTTGACAACTTAGCCATTTGCACCCACCAAGGTTAGTTGCTTTGCGATGATCAGCATTGTAGTGTACATTTATACCTAAAGAGTGCACTAAGTATGTTATTTGTGTGCCAAAGCGACTTCCCTCATTGAGCATACTTTACTTCAATAGAGATCTAATCTATGTCCAAAACCGCTAAGGAACCTTTCTGAACCGTTGCAACAAGACCTTATCACGTCTGTATCTCCTTCCCATGGTCTATGAAAGCATAAGAAGTAGGTAAACAATTATTTCTACCTTTATATTTTACTTTCAGCTTATTGATTCCGGTGGTTTTGAATATTCCAGAAAGGACATAATTATGCCTAAAAGGCAACAGCATGGGCATCATTAACCCTTGAGATAATCCTAAAGGATCAGTTTGACATTATGGAATCTATATCAATATTTGACACAAATATAACCCCAAAACTTAATATAATATTGACAGATAGAACAAAGGGAAGCTAAGTATCTAAAGTGCTTTAAATGCAAAACGAAACAAAAAACCTCCCTCTTCATTTTAAAGAAGTCAAAGGACCCATCTAATTTTTGAAATAACAGAACCTTCCTCAGGCCTTTTGAGGTAGGCTTCTTCAATAACACCCTTAACCTCCATACAATATGAAAGAAACAATCATAAAATAAACAGTTTCTTAAATCTCCCCAAATGTCATTTTGAATAATCCCTAATGTACCCATCTGCACTCCTTTCAACTGTACAAAGTTCTTTATTTTTCCACTTTCTATTTGCACAACTAAATTTTCTTTTGCAACTAAAGCTCAATAATTCAACCACATCATTAAACAGAGGAACACTTGAAAAAAAATATAAGAAATAAAATCACACTAATGTGCATTTGTATACTACCACATCAACAATATCCTAATCACATTATTAAAGTTCCCTTAAATCAAAAGTATAATTAAGCTGCTGTTTTTACTCTGTGCTATGTAACCTTCAGTCTGAAACTACCCCCTTATCTCTGACTGGCTACATAAGGGCAGGTGAGCAGTAAATTTAGTTATGCTAGACAGCACTTCACTGTAATATTACAGATATTTGAGAGGAAAAATGGTAACACAAAAAACTCTTGTTGGATGGAAAATACTGACAGGAGGTCACTGTGATTTCAAAATGTAGATGTAGGTCCTTGACTTTTTTAAATAATGAAAGGGGGATCAAAGTAATTTACCCAAACGGATATATGCTCTAAATTGGGAAGGCTATAGAACCTGCCATGTTTGCTGCTCAATATGCATTTGCAAACATCTTCGCCGAACGATTTTCTCCATGACAACCTTACCATGAAGAGGTGGTGGTTCTGTGAGATCAAAGAGCCCTTCATCAGTAGCAAAGCTACCATTGCTACTAGATCTTGAAAATACATCCAAGCCCCTCGGCTTTTGGGAAACATAATCTACCAAATAGGAGAACGCTCGTCTTTGCAACCCAGAAGGCAAGACCACCTGTCAATTCTTGCTGTGATTAGTACTAGTTCAAGCATAATGGAAAAAAGTGGAATATGAGGGGAAAGGAAATTAAATGTAGCTACTTGAAGGGTACTGACACCAATTGGTACATAGACATTCAATTTTCAAGCTAATGACCAAACCCACTATGACCTGGCATATTTTTCAAAATAGGACTCCAATAGCATAATTTGACAGATAAAGAGGGAAAGTTTCACAGAATGCAAGAAAATGGAGGCATTTTCATTATACCAAGCAAGGAAGAACATGCATGTACATACAACCAACTGAAAATTGTAGTAAAGTAAGTACAGACAAACCTCTCTCTGCGGCCTCTTGTCATCCAAATCAAATCTGTAGTTCGGCAAAGGATCCTTGCTCACAACGATAACTTTCGCATACAGATGACTGCAGGAGATCATTTTACAATAAAGTGAAGACAAGAACCACATCTAAGTAATACTGACCAATCCTCAGAAGAAGAAGATACCTATACAAGCCCAAATTGCTTGCCAATGCAGCTATTTCTTCATAGTCACGTCGGTCTTTTTTCTCCCTAGAGATTAGCTCTTGCTTATCCTTATTGCTTATAAGGGTTGTTAACTTAATTTTCCACCCATCCATAGTATCTGACGCATGAGTGCCCTTGAAAACACATTGCAAAATTAAGGAGAAAATCAAAGGCACATTGCCCATTCTTTGCACATAAACTATTAAAGAAACATCACTATACCATGTGCCAACAATGTTCATGAAAATGTGATTCCCACCCAAACAGGAACATAAATTCCACAATCAAAAATCTTGCATTCTGCAAACATAAACGCCTATAACTTGCACTCAGAAATCCATAACAAATGAAATACATACAATTACTTTATAACTATACCCAAACCTAGCTCTATGGTAAATCCCATGATACAGTTCAATTGGCTACACAACTTGCAAATCAAAAT
>JAWZTD010000148.1:615158-625239 GCA_035221335.1 Echites panduratus | reverse complement strand
AAATTAATATGCCGAATAGTTTGCAGAGAAACTATATTCTGCATAGAACACACACAAAAGACATGCCTGTGAGAGGTAATCCTGGTGCTTATCAGAACACATATCCACAGCAACACTATTTCCAGGAGTTCTTCCCACCTTAAATCAATTTATTATAGTAGCCAAGCCATGCACCATAAGAACAGTTAAGGCATGAATAAGCAGATAACTTAAAAACACAGCATTCTTTACAAATGCTTCACTTAAAACATCTGTTCTTCATCATCAAGGAGGAAAAACTGAAGGACGAAGATGAGAAGAATGCCTGTTCAGGAAGAATACCAACAATTCTTGAATCATGATCACGGAATAGCAGAAATATCATCTATACAGAATTTTACTAAATTTTAAACTTGAAAATCGAAAGATGAGAAATGTAAAGGAAGAATGAAAGGGTAAAAGCTGCGCAGATCTACAAGCAATTCGTTTTCTTGAAAAAAAGAAAATTTATTTATATTTACATAACCCCCCGCAGACACTCAAACAAAATAGCTTCACTGTCAGACCGCATAGAATGCACACTGATTATGAAAAGTGCAAAAATGAAACCTTCAAGTTGTCCATAATTTATATAGACTCGTTCATACACAATGCAGCATAAATTTTGCAACCGGACTCTAATCAAAAACCATTCCAATAATTATAAATTTCAAAATCCAATTATCAAAGGGAAATATCCCTACATCCATCTCTTTTGGGATCCCAGTCACCCCCTTCTTGTATTTACTATTTTCATTAACAAAAATTCCTCATTTTAGAACAAATTCTGCAAAATGCCATCCAAATGGCATCCAATAGAAGACCAAAATAGGAAAGGCTGTCACCGTCATCCAAAACAAAATTACTAATACTTACGTACCCCACCTTTACACGAACAAAATTCAATAAATGATTAAAAGGAGAGGCGAATACTTACCGAATTTATGATCACTTCATAAAATACAAGCCAAATACATTTTCTACACTTCATTGATACCTAGAACAAATCTTCAAGAACCTCAGAAGAGAAATATATTTAACGGATACTTGAGGATACATACACCCGTCTGTAAAAATATACCCCCGGACTCTGACAGCCATATAAGAAACGCGTAACTGTTTTAACAACTCGGAATCTAAGAATTACTTACTAGCGGGATGGAAAGCTCAACTTCCCGATCAGAGCCTTCAGATGAAGCCTCATCAGTTGAGCATTTCTTCCGTAGCTGTTGCTGCTGCTCCTGGTAACGATGAGGAGGCAAATAAGGAGATGCCTTATCATTCTTCGAACTAACAAATGTGCTCCGTCTATTGTCAAGAGAAAGTTTGGAATCGAGTTGAACATGAGGTGAAGAGGCGGCGGCGGAGGCGGCGGTGGTGATGCTATTTCCGATTGAAGGAGGAACGACGACCGAATGGAGACGGTGCCGGTGGTGAGGAGGAACATAAACGGCGCTGTAAGGAGACGGCGGCCGGTCTTTCATGTTCAACGACAGTGGTAATGGTGGTGATTTAGTGGGGTTTAGGGTTTTGGTGAGTGAAGTGTAGGGAAAGAACTGGAGAGAAAAAGAGAGAACCATACACGGAGAGTTTCCGATGATGAAACGGTGACGGTGACGCGAGACGTCATGTATGGTTGGGTATCGTTTGAAAGCCCGAAAGGAAAATAGAACGGCCGGTCGGGTTTACTGAGGTGAAAAGATTAATCTTTTCGATGGGAAGGATTAACGTTAAGGAGCACGTGAGGAATTGTAGATTCACAGAACGGTAAAAGGGAAGGTCACATGACCGATTAAAAGAAGGTCTATGCGATCTTTTAAAAGCAAAGATTTTTATCATTTAAAATGGAGAAAAAATCTACAATAATCTAAAACTTTTGAAAATTCAAGTTTTAATCCTAAACTTAAAATTCATTTATTATGACCTCAAATTTCCATATTGTATAGCACATAATTTTGTTCAATCTGCTCGAAGGAGTTAACAAAATTTATTAACGAAACTTTTATTTGTCTAATATTTGCTCTTATACTTTTATTATTATTATATTTTTACCCTTAAACTTTATTGGTATCATATTTTTATTTCTCACTAAATGCCAATCATGCCATATACTATTTATGTATAATACATGATATGTATTGTTTTGTAGATATTAGTGATATGCAATTCAATCTTACTTTTTAATAACTAATTTATTGTATATTATTTCATTTTTCTTCAAAAAATAAAGATTCGTGATTCAATTTTTAGTGAATATGAGTTTCTATTTATTGTAATATGGGTATCCAATTAGCTTTTTGATTAAGTATATTCATAACAGCAAATACAAATAAGGATAGAATAAGATAGATAGTATGTTGAACAAATCAATAATATATAAAATATAAAAAATAATACATAATGCATGACATAACAAAATATTTAGTAATTGATACAAGTTAGACAATAGTAAAGTCTTAAAACTAAAGTTGAACAATAATAAAGTATAAGGGTAAAACTTGGACAAACAAGTGTTTCATAAATTAATTCAGTTAATTCCATTAGACAGATTGAAAGAAAGTGCATATTGTATACATTTTGAAAGTTTATAGTTATAACAAGTAAATTTTAAAGTTTAAGAGAAAAACTTAGATTTTTAAAAAGTTCAAGAAAAATAATAAGAATATTTAGCAAAAATTATTCTAAGTAAATTTTAAAAAATATATTTTTTGATCACGCTAGAAAAGCTTTCTTCAAAATTCTCAACAATCATTGAATTTAATAAGTAATGCTCCCTGCGTGTTGATTTTTCATTTTGAATCATTCAAAATTAGATATTTTAATTTTTAAAATTAGATAAAAAAAAATTTTAAGACAATTGACATTATAACTTAAAAATGAATTAAGTCAAATTATTTTTTTAAAATATGTGTAAATCAAAATAAAATATTTAATTTTGGACGGATGGAGTAACATGGATTATGGACAACACCTAGAAGGAAACATCAAATTTAATTTCTTTTATCAAAAAATGGTGATTGGTAAGGCCAATATTAGTACTAGTGTATTAGCTCATTTCCTGCTAAAATATCTTTCCCGATTATATATATGATCATTTGACTTAACTAACTTTCCTTTGAAATGGAACAGAAAGATACAAACTGCAAAGGGATAAAGCAAGATCTCTATTTTCCTAAAAAAAAATCTTATCACATCTTTAATTAATAACAATACATTATTAGTGTTGTCAAAAAAAAAAGTTATTATTAAATAAACTGTAAATTTTTAAGTTATAAAAATATCTTTATTTTTATTTTTATAAATTGTTCGATTTTAAACATTCCATTTCTTTAATTTCTTTTTTTAAAAAAAAGATATTTAATTTAATAGCAGTATATAATTTCATTAAAACGCATCTTTTATCAATTCCGAGAAGTAATTATCTAAATAAGGACATTTTCTAGCCAATGCAAATGATTGTTTAAAACTAACCAATTAATAGATTAAAGTCATCAGACTATGTTATAAGCACGTCAAGAACAAAAATACCTCATTCAAGGTTTAACTGTATTTCATTACCGAATCCACGACTAGATAGTGAAAATAGTCCAAGTCCATATACATCTCGTTGCCACAAACCTTTCTTTTTTTTTTCTGGTTGCATATCGACTAATTCATTGGGCTTATTTGAAAATTTTGACTCAGAAAGAAAGTAAAATGATTGTTTTGGGGAGGGGGGACGGGGAAACGGAGGTTAAGATGAAGTTGTTCCCTAACAGCTCGCCTCAGTACCCAAGACTCAAAAAGAACGGAACTAAATGCGACAAGAATTCCAAGTTGCAAAAACAGAAGACTCAGTACGTGTAGCCCTTGACGAACATGCCCTTCTTAGCTTCCTCACTCTCACCCTGAGCAGAGTACCTTCCAAGCTGAGCCAAGGAGTTGGCCTTGGCACGTATTAGCAATGCCTTTTGAGCAGCTTCTACATTCTCAGGACGTCCTTGCCATGACTTGAGAACACTGTTCTGCAAAGCTCGTGCATAAGAGAAGGAAACATGCCATGGGTTGGGACTTTGATTCATTGCATTCAAGTTCAATGTAGCTTCCACTTCAGATTGACCTCCCGATAAGAACTAGCAAGAAAGAGAAATCATTTTTTTTCAGCTATCCATTTTTAAAATAATAATAATAATAAAGGAAAGAACACAACCGTTAAGCCAAGGTCCCAAAAAAAACATCCCATAAGAAAATAACACAGGCATAGAAGCAAGGATAATGCGCAAGGAAAAGCTTAAAAGCCCTCTATTATCATATGTTCCCAGTTCCGTTTTTTGGCACTAGTTAATGGTATAGGATCTAGCTCCATTCTAATATCATTCTCTGATTCCGGTTGATCATATTTTTCAAAATTGCTAGACCAGGCTAATAACCAACTTCATCCAAGGATAACTTCATCTTAGTCAAGCTGTGGCTAAACTGCAGACCTCAAGCTTTCTTTCTTCATTTTGTCCTTCTCTTGTTTTACTACTATACACAACTAAATCAAACCAAGACCCTTTTCAATACAACCTCCAATTTTTTCCCCCCTAGGTATCACGTTGCAGAAATTTCTTGTCTACAAATAATTTTATATGATAGGCATCCCTTCTTTTTTTTCTAAATTTTAGACTCACCTTTTATCACCCACCACATCAACAGTAATGGTTTTCATTTCAGAAATGGATGAGCCTTAGTCCTTCTCACCACCCCACCCCCACCAAAAACTCCTTGATTTAAGAGGATTTCTTAATTTATGTGCCAAAGAGTAGAGTGACAAGTAGGAAGTATTATCTAAGACGTGCTAATTCATGGGAACTATAATACTGCCAATCAGAACTTCCCATCCCCAACTAGTCATTCCCCATTTTCCTCTTCCAACAATCACTCTTTCCTCAAACACATGACTGGCCACAAATGCCCTCTGCTTATAAAACCATCAGCACCCAAGGATATCTGAATGTAAGGCCTCATCATTAAGGTTAAACACCATTACAAAACATGTATAAGAAAAATAAAGCATGTACTGTTATTAGAAAATTATATGGTTTTGTACCATGATTCCTGGAACAGCTGCAGGCACTCTCCTCCTCAGCATGGTGAGAGTATATTTTGCAATAGTCTCTGGAGAAGCCTTCTCCTTGTGTTCAGCACCAGGTGTGACCATGCTAGGCTTGAGCAGAATACCCTCAAACATGACATTGTTCTCTGCCAAGTAGTAGAAGACCTCTGCCCATACACGCTCTGCCACTTCAAGTGTTCTTTCAATTGGATGGTCTCCATCAAGAAGAATCTCAGGTTCGACTATAGGCACAAGACCATTATCCTGCAAAAGATTTTTCAGAAATTGAACTTCAGTATCTGAATCCATGGATAGCCTAAATGGTGTTCTACTTTGGTATAATGAACCTGAGAAATAGCTGCATAACGAGCAAGACCCCATGCTGCTTCCTTTACTGCCAAAGCAGAAGGGCCACAAGGGATGCTAACAACAGTTCTCCTGATAATATCAAGTAGAGATATCAAATATATGCATTAAGATCATTAGCTTCGCAAGATTAATCTGAAGAAAAATGTAAAATGCATAGAAGGATCTCAAAAAAAAATTCACCAACCATTTAGCAAACCTAGCGCCTTGTTTATAGTACTCAGCAGATCTAGAAGCCAATCCATCTAATCCTTGGCACCATGACTCGTTATTGGATCCAGGAAGAGGAGACAAACCCTATAGTTTGGTACAGTCATTAAATTGAGTGATAGAATCATCAAAATCCCTGACATAAAAATTTATCAAAACAACACATACCTTATCGACTTTGATTCCAGGTACAATATTCTCATCCTTCAGGCAGTCCACAAACTTCTTCCCATCCATAGTGGATTGGTAAAGTGTCTCTTCAAAAAGGATGGCACCAGAAATATATTCACCAAGGCCAGGAGTAGTCAACAAAAGTTGCCTATAGGCCTGCCTATTAGGTTCTGTGTTATCCAGTCCAATGGATGCTAACCTCTTCCCACAGGTTGCATTTGATTCATCAATGGCAAGAATTCCACGACCAGGAGATGCAATAGATTTCTACTCAGAATCAGGGAGGAAATGAAAGCAATTAGTAATAACTCTTATTGTCAAATTCCAGCTCTATAGTAAAGACAGTATTCCATCGGTAATATAAACTTCTAAATGTTGTTTGAAAGTAGCTGAAATGAATTAAATGATTTTCGGTATGGTCATATGAACATCGATCTTTCAATTTAGAGCAGCTCAAAGACATCCAAACAGAAAAGGTGAACAAAATTCAGCACACAAATGTCCATCATCTAGCCATGATTTACTAAACAGTACAAAGTCCACCTACTCATTTTAGTACTTTAAAAAAAAAAAAAAAAAGTCAAATATGAATTGCGCATAATTGAATAACTATTCACCACTTCCGGACCATCATCATGTATTGGGGGGAAAAAAAAAAAAAACCATAACCACTCTCAGCCGCTTGAACATGAACCATGATGACATCCTCATAGAAGCTCAATAAAATTACAGCTAAACGATTTCATAATTTAAACTTTCATAGCAGCGAAAACAAAATCAATCGATCAATTCAAACTATATATATAATAAAATAAGAAACTAGCAACAGAGAAGAATAACAAGTGTTGATTAGCAAAATGAAATAGTAGGAGCATACAGCGGTTTTGACAAGCTCGTCACGGTAAGATCCCGATGCGGAGGCTCTGATGGAGGAGACAGACAAAGTGGAAGCGGATCTAGGTCGTTGAGAGAAAGATTGTTGCCCGAACAACGATGAGGAGGATGCGTTCAGCTTCACAAAACTTGAACACGCCATTGTTTACTGCAAAGAGAACTGTGTATGGAAAAGAAATGAGAAATGATTTATAAAAGAAAAGTTGGTTGGCGAGCGAGAGAGACGACTATCAGACTTTCGTTTATACCGGGCCTAGGAGGCCTAACTCTTTTTTTTTTTGTTTTTTTCTTCCTCGCCTCGGTGAGTCCGCTTGAGGTACTGTGGAACGAGGGTAACATGGGGAAAGGACAATCTGTGCGGAGGTATCTAATCGACAGGCGTATCATTTGGTGTATGACCAAATTGCCCTTATAATGAAACCTCCGAGACATTAACTTGATGATTGTTATTACCTCTCGATTTCATAAATATAATTCACATTACTTTTTCACGGATCTTAAAAAAGTTAGTTAGTATAATTAATATAATTAATTTTAAGATTAATTTTACTTTTATACCCTATATTTAATTTATTGGAATTGAAAGTAATAGATATGAAGAGATAATTAATAATGGTAATTTTATCTTTTAACCTATAATCATCTCTCTTTAAAAAAGAAACTGGACTTTAATTTAGAACTAAAAAAAAAAAGAAATATAGATTATCTTTATTGGATAGAGGTAGTGTAATTGAATTTATTTTTCACATTGTGTTAGTCGTAACGTAGACAAATCAATTATATATGTACATAGATAAAATATATATTTAATTTTAAATGGGGAGAAGTTATATTTTATTTCGTTGAAAAATAAATTTACTTTTCTAAAGTCATTAAATTTTTTTCATATAAAATTTAAAAAAAAAATCTTATTATTCCAGTCTAGATACTTATATCTAGTAGTGTTCATTTATTCGATTCAATCATTTTTTATCAATTTTAAAATTGAATCGCCTAATAGATTTCATTAAAATCTTAACCATTGATTTTTATTAATTAAAGCTAACCAAACCAAATCAAACCTCTCATAAGGTTGATTTTGAGTTGTTCAGTTCTGTTCCAAACTTTTTTTTTTTTGGCTCAATTTATAAAGCCTAATAGCAAGATTACATTTATTTTTTGTGAGGCCTAATCAACAAAAAATTCTACAAACATCCTACTATAATAAAATTAAAATAAATATAATAATAAATCATTCAAATATATAAAATACTAAAATAACATCATATAGATAATGATGGATATATTATTATATATATTTAAATAATAAAATGCTTAGATAATGAATATATTATTATATGTATTTAAAATATATTATTTATAATATAAATTAAGTCAGTTTAGTTTATTTAAAATCAATCAAAAATTTTTACGAACTACTAACAAAATCGAATAAAGCCCCTTATTTATAAACCTATTATAACAGAATATAAATTGATTTTGGTCTGTTTTCTTTCTGTTTGGTTAACTCTAATCGATTTTGAACACATCTACTTATATCTTTTTATTTATTCATATTCATACACGTAGTCCCTAGTAAAAAAAAAGGAGTGAAATAGTTATGATTAATATTTTCTTTTATTCATTTTATGAACTTTAAAAATATATCCTTTTAAGATACCTCGATGGATAAAATGGTAGGCACAAAAATCAAATGTCACAAATTCAAATTTAATTAATGCTCTTCCAGATAGAGCCTTAAACAATGTATTTAAGAATAATGGTAGAGAACTCCAAAAACTTTTAAAAACATTTTAAATGAAAAAAAGGACAATTTGTTTACAGAATATACTTCTAACATTAATAAGGGTGTTTTAGTAATACAATTACTTGCAATTAGCAACCGTGCCCAAATGAGTAAGTAGGTGAGGGACTTTTCATTCACCTAACTAATAGCGACTAAAAGTTGGAGTTGACATTAGTAGCTCAGGTGAAAATATTAAGGTAAAATAGGAATGTATATCATCTATTTACAGTAATTCATAATATTCATAAATTTTATTTTTATCTATTTATATGCATAATAAATTTTAATGTTTTTATTTATATCCCCACCACAACCATGACAAAATTCAATAAATCTATATCACATGAGATATATAATTATTTGTGTAAGGTCAAAATAACCATTTCAAATATATTCTTAATCAAAACGGACTAAAACTTGGTCCATAGAAGACTATCAACCCGTTTTCATACCCAATAATGGAATCCATACTAGAAGTTGGAACTGTATTGAAATCAAACTTGAAAAATCTGAGATAACCCATTATCCTCAAAGCTATTTCCTCAAATTTAATTTAAACTTTTCAAAATTAAATTTGAATCTATTTAACTACATACATATTAAAGTGATAAAAAATAAAGATAAATATTGTAATAATATATACATAAATGTTATAGGATGCATTAGGATTGTCTATCTCCTATTATTTATTTATGTGTCATCTCGATTACACTAATATTAATAAAAATATTACATATAGTTTTTAGTTATTAATTTTTAATGTTTTTTATACATTAGATTCTAAAAAAATAATCTAAAACCTATGAGTAGTCAATACATGGATGATAGTAGATTCAAAACATTATTAACCAAAGGTTGATCTCCTCCGAAATGGAGTGAATTGGGATTAAATTTATTAAAATAGGGTTGTGAAGCATTGCAAGATGCTAGGTATTATTATTATTTTTTTGGATTTAAATGCTTATAATAAAAGTGTACATTTCCATCTTCGATACGTGCACACCATAAAATGCTGCACTTTGATGAATGAGCTAAGTGTTTATAAAGCAGAGTCACACTTATCCCAATAATAAAAAAAAAAGGCTAAAAATTCATTTTTCATAAGTTCCTAATCAAAATTTTTTTCACGTTAATTAAAATTAACTATTTATTTTGAAATATTTGTATTTATGCCAGGCAAAGAATCTTATAGTTTTAAGAACAATTAATTTTTTTTTTTAAGAAAGAAATGTGAAAATATTTATGTGAATTTTAAAATATATATAAAAGAAAGTTCGAAGAGAGATAATAATGGGAATGATATATAATATTTATATATATATAAATAATTAATTAATTTATTCAAATTTCTTCCAAGGACTCATGAGAAATAGGTTATTCATATTCACTCACCTTATGTCTAATTTGATAGATGATATAATTTTCTTTAGACTTGAATAGAGCTAAATTATTTTAGAACAAATATATGAAAGAAGGTATATATGATATATAAAATTAAGATTTTGAGATTTTCTTTCTGATCTAGAGTCCATTTGGCCTGACTTTTATAGTTTTTAAAA
>JAWZTD010000148.1:556205-568584 GCA_035221335.1 Echites panduratus | reverse complement strand
CAAAGCTCTGTCTAGTTCTTGCTCGTTCCCAAAAAGTTCTTCAATGTTTTTGAATGTCAAATCTACTTCTGGCATACTAAAATCATCAAAACTTCCTCGATCATCACAAACTCCAAGGTCTTGCATATTTTGTGGCCAAAGCTGCAAAAACATAAACTTGTATATACCCAGATGCAATCTAAGAATAAATAAATTGATCAGAGGTACAGAGATGTAATGAATTTTTGATTTTCTTTTGTTTGTGCAGCATCAAATAGCCATAAAAATATATGGAAGGAAATAAGATGATGAAATGTTTATCCACTCAGATTAAGAAAATATATTTCCAAAACAGATGGATGTGAATGTTTTAAGGATTTCATAAAGACTTATAGCAAAACCTGGACATTCTGAGCTGGACTTTTGCATTGCCAAAAGGCATCTCCATCCAAATGTGAAAACAAAAATGGAAAAGATTCAGCAGCAGATTTCTCTGGAAGACTGCCCAAATTCTGGAGACCAGAACCAAGATCAAGTGAATGTTGCAGATGCTGATCAAGACTGTCATGTGTCTTCCACATAGAACTGAACTTGAATGAGGACGTATCAATATCCTCGTGATCTGTCAAAAAAGAAGTCCCAGTGCCCAGATTCAACTGAAGCCTTTTCAAGTCAAGAATCTGTTGCAGAATATCATTAATGTCCTCCCGCTGGTTAGCCCCTACTATACCCTACATTATTAAAGAGCATCAATGAATAGATACAGATAAAATAATCCCATGGGAGGCATACCCAGAACAGACCTCTATTCTATAAAATGTAATGGAATTAAAAGAGAGAAGTCTTCAATTTCTAACACCAATATTTTACCCTTTCAGGCCAATATTGAATAGTCTAGAGTGTGAATCTTGTTTGGCACATGTAATTCCTCTTCTGCAAAGATTATCACATAAGTCCATTCTTGAATAACACTAAACATCAAGTAGTATTGATAGATCAAGAAATGCCATGAGTTTCAGTAGCCAGTCCATGATCAAGTGAGGGCCTAGAAGAATTATCTTACAGGTTCAGTTGCTCCTGTTAGCTTCGGTTGTTTTCTTCTGCTAGATCTCACTTTAGTTGATGCAGAAAGGGTAGAAGAAGTCAAATCAGAAACTGATGAAAGACCTTCTCTTGAGCAAGATTGTCTTGAAATATCAAGGAAGACCACACTTTTATCTACTGTTCCATTGGATTGTGAGATAGATTGATCTTGAAATGTAGAATCATCAAATTCATTTAAGTCAAAACCCCACAAGGCAGCAAAATCCTTGGCAGATGGACACCCAATGAAACTGCTGATAATGTTTCTCTGGTGCTGAGAAGAAAGCTCATGCTGGCTGCGGTCACAGCCACGGCACATAAACATCTGATGCTGAGAACATTTAACAAAAGCTGGGCGGTTTCTGCATGTCTCACACACAAGTGTCCTAGGATGCCGGTTGGATAGAGCATTAGCTGAATGAACTTTGGCATCGCAGGAGAGGCAAAGATGTGCAGCATCTGCCTTACAGTACACAATTGACCTCAGTAACAAGCAGAATTCACAAGATTTCTCCATCTCCATATTTTCTAACAGAAAACTCCAAAAACTAACTCCTGCACAATATTAAATAGAAACCTCCATGGAACTCTTACAACGAACCTAGATCCAATCCCAGTTCCAAATTCCCTGAGAACCTAGCCGAAAAAGAACAAGGAAGAATAAAAAAAATGTCAAACTCCCTGTTCATATCAATCTAAGTACTTATCAAGTACCAAGATTCAACTCAGTCAGTAAATATAATATTAGCCAACCAAAAAAAATTCAAAGGAAAGTCATGGACACAAGATGAAACCGGAGAATTATTTCCTTCATTATCTACTTGACAACTGAAGATAAACCTATGATTTTGCAAGAAAATCACTAAGTTCTCTTCCCATACTGATCAAAACCACAAATTACGAGATGGGTTTTCCTCAGCATGACTTTAATTAGAGCATTAAGTTTATTTTGATCAGTTAAATTCCTGCTAACTTCAACCGCAATATCAACTCACATGAGAACACCCAGAAAAAACATCCGAAAATATACTTTGAGTATGTAAAAACCAACCTTGTGATGGCTACTCAAGTAGTTCACTTTTTCCGCAACAACGCGAAACCCTTTTATGACAAAGAACAGAAGAAGAAAACAACAGGGATAGTTCTGGTTATGCAGGAATCACAAGAATGAGGATGGCACAATTGATCATCATCACCCAAGAGCTAACTGTTCTTCTTTCTCATAATAATGGCTTGTTATCTTCTTATTTTTCTTTTTATTTTATTTTTATTTTTATCTCCTTCTTTCTTGAACTTTTTGACATGACGTGGAGGTTTCTAGGGGTGGCATGTCCTAAGTGGCAGTAACACTTAAGCTCTGTTGTGGGCCCCGTTTGTGTTATCTATGTTGCATGTGAAATTCTTCGTGCGATCCAACAGTTGGTTTCTTCGGCCAATGCCACATAGCCACGTAGAGTGGAAGATTAGAGATGACGGCTTTTTTCGCTGGTCATCAATATCACGATATGGCGAACCTCTCTTAAATGTGGCAGCGGTACGTTATGGATTAAATGCCGGACCCCTTTTCTACTTTACGTTGACATTTATTTTCAGACTTTTCTGTCAAATTAACATTTGAATTCGTGGGACTTCTATTTTTAGTTAAAAACAATTATATAAATTTGCTTCATAATAATATTTAATTATTACTCACTTATTTGTAAATCATTATTATTATTTTTTAAAAAATTAAGCAAATATTTTTTTAAAATATCTTTACTTATATTCTAATCAAATTTAGAAAAGAAAAGAAAAGGAATTAATATAATAAAAAAATAAATAAAATATCTTTTTATATTTTAATCAAACTATTAATCATATTTTAAAAAAAATAATAGACAAGATTCATATAATAAAAAAATAAAATATCTAATAAAATAATAAAAATAAATTTTATTTAATGACAAATAATGTTATTTAAATAACTTATAAATAGTGATAAAAAAATATAAAAATTCAATAATATTACTTATATGATCACTATGCATAAACTGTCAGACATTATTTTATAAAATTCTTTTTTTTTTCTTTTCTAATGCTCTAGATCTAAAAGCAGAAGAGAGAGAGCGCTCAGATGAGAGCAATAAGAGAAAAAAAAATTCAATCAAATACCTAATAAAAGTAAATTATAATCAATGATAAAAAATAATAATAATAACTTTAATAACCTCTAAATAATAACGGATGGAATAATGTTCAACACCTAGAAAAAATTCCACAAGTTAATTATTCTTCTAAATACACAATTAAATTATTATCACTCTAATGATACTGAAGACTGTCCGTAACATAGTCAACGATAAAAGAAACAAAAAAAATTGGACCTTTATACGACAGGAATCCTGTTATAACAATCCAAGAGCTAAATAGCATATGATTTTGTACAAAACCAAGTCAATCTAAACAGATGCAGCAAAATTTCTAGACGGAGACATTAAAAAAAAAAAAAAAAGGCAAGAACATGGTGTAATCTTTCCCTGATGAAGCTTTTCAAGACCCTTGGAAACCAATCCCCAGTTCCACAATGCATCTGTAGGATAATTAGTAATTGAGACAATAAAGATGTATAGACAAAACGGCAGCAAACGACCTTCAAAAAGAAACAGATCAATTGGGGGACCTGCATATTAACATGAAAGAAGTTAAGGTCAGGAGCCAATTTGATATGCAAGGAAATTTCGGTATGAAAACAAATGAAATGCTAACCCTGTACTTCCATTATTTGATACTACCATTACAGAAAACAATATTCATCCATGAAACAGTTAAGCCTACTCACCGATCGGTATGAATATAGAAGCCACGTGATGAAATTTTTATCATTGGGCAATAGTATCAAAAAGACAATCCATAACTGGGCAAGAAAGGGAAGGCTCCACACTATTTTTGCATTTTGGAGGATCATTTCTTTGGAGGGACTGAGAGAGAATTTTACTTGAGTTGGTCAAATCCTGTTACCTGGATCAATGTTTTCTAAAATACACTTCGATTATATCATTGTCCTCCATCCCAAGGCCACCAGGAGTCGCAGTTGGACTAATTTTATCACCATCAAAAGAAAAAACTAGATTCTGCAGATCAAGCTTGAATTTATCAGCATACTTCTTGAAGATTTTCTCAAATTTATCATCCTGCAAAAATGATTATTGAATTATAACCAGGAACTACACAGAATAATGAATATCAAATAAAATTTTGATTGATGACACAGCAAGAGAATCATCTGACTACTGCATTTGAATTGTCAGTGGGATCTGAAGGTCCAGAAATCTCATCCATGTAGAGCAGAATAAAGGAAACAACGAATACAAAATTTACAAATTTGGTCCTTGACAGTCCACTAAGATGCCGCAATATGCAGAACATGGTTTTTCCCAAGACCTCAGCATATTGAGGATCTCTGAAGCCACTTATCATTGGATCCAGTAAATGTCCAAATTCCTCAAACTTAATAAAATGGTCCAGAGTCCAAAAAATTGCCATAGATTATGCAATTTTCGAATTGGAAATTTAGGCATTTTTACGGATATGACTAGTCATTAACATGCCCGATGCTCATTAATTTGATCATAAGTAGAATCACTAACTGTTGAGATGTACCATGAGTGACAACATTTAAATTGATAATAAAATAAAATAAAATAAAAACATGTAATACCATGTATACTCGAAATTGCTTGCTCTCATCCTTGTTTTGGAAAGAAATAATAATTTTAGGACTCTCATGGGATGGCATTGCTAGATGATTTTTACCACCATCAGTGGCAGCAGATTCCAGTGCAGCACCCAAGTCCCTTTTATTAGATTCTGCAGCAGCAAGTTCTTGTTTCACAGATTCCTCAACTTCCCGAAAAACATCCTCAGCCGACTGCACAAGTGATGCCAACTCCAGCCTTTTCATTCTAAGAGAAGTACACAAACACAGAGTAAACAAGGGATCCAGAAATCATCAAACATGCTCAAGATGTGTTCTATACTTCTACAGTTCTACATCTGTGAAAAATAATAGTAAGTAGCCTTCCTTCAGTCCACAACCTCTAAACTTCAAAGTAACAAAAACAATCCCATTATAAACAACCTAAGGCCTAATATAGATTTAAAACATAATAACTCCAAATATTTCGAATCAGAAGCTATCATGATTATGATCTTATTTATTCTATACCAACTAGGGCAGATTGTGATTACTACATAACAAGAGAAGTTAACACTCAATTTAGCACAAAAACACACATAGCAGAGATCAATTGATGCATAACCCCACTAAATAAGG
This sequence comes from Echites panduratus, assembly GCA_035221335.1. Lineage (NCBI taxonomy): Eukaryota > Viridiplantae > Streptophyta > Magnoliopsida > Gentianales > Apocynaceae > Echites > Echites panduratus. The sequence continues at coordinate 563,210 of JAWZTD010000148.1, read as the reverse complement.
GATCAGCATATTAAATTTCAACCATTCTTCAAAACAACTTAGATTAGAGTCACAAATAATAAATGTAACCGCTTTACAGTAACACCTGAATTCCCTTATAGTAGAGTCATCTCTGAATTTTGTTGAATTTTTTGCCATTTCGGGTGCTGGAGGCAACCATTCATCATCATCTTCTTTTTCTGTTTTATCTTCCTTATCATCGTCTATTTGAACCAGCTCTGCAATCTTACTTTTATCATTCTTGCTAACCTAATCCAATAAGAGATTTACCATCAATACTCACCCCTTTTAAACGTCCGGTTCATAAATACAGCAACAAAGATTGAACCCTGAAACTAAAAATACATAAAGACAAGATCTTTACAACGAAATCCTGTACTTTAGGCTTCTTTTTACAGCCTCCTGGAGGCGAATCCAAAGAATCATCTGCCAATTCAAGAAAAGACATACAAAGTCAGTTAAAAATTACGATATAGGTAACAGAGCAAAACCAGAATATGAGTTCAGTAACAGAAATTACCATCAAGTACGATAACGTTATGTGGTTGAACCCGGGTATAATCAAAGAGCGGTTCGAATTCTTCTTCAGGTTCACCCTGCAAAAGATTAAGAAAAACTCATAAACACTTGTCAAACTAGAGCAACCCAAGAAAGAATTTATACGGGAAGAGGAGAGGAAAAGAACTAGGGCTTGAGGATGGCACCATGGATGGATTTCTTGATAGCTCTCGAGACTCAACGAATTCTTCCCCTGCTATCGCCGCCGAAATTTGAATGATTTCCAAAAAAACAACACTTCTGACTGACTTGTGAGAAATTTCAAATTTGATTGGATGTTTTGGTATTATATTTTCTTTTTCTTCAAAAATTTGGAAAAAGAAAAAAATAGTAGAATACACTAAATTACGACATTCATTCAAACTACTTCAATAACCATTACCGTACCTTTTATAAAATTGTTATCGATATTTAAAAAATAAATTTATTAATTATACTACACATTATATTGATTGTGAATGTGAATTTTAGATTCAATTTTGTAACCTAACTATATTAAATTTAAAATTGTTGCAACTCTCTCACAAGCTGGAAGCTTGTCCAAAAATTGAAAAATAAGTGAAAGTGTAAATTGAATTTCTCTTTCCTGAACGTACTTTCCAATTCCAACAACAACAAGAGTTTACAAAGTGGTGGGAATAAATAATCCAAAGATGGCCTCCAAGTTATAGAAAACATCCTAGATTAAACAAAATCCCATGTAGCCCTCAATATTGAATGTTTTCATCTGTTTGTTTCAATGTTACATCTTTAAGGTTTGTTAATAGTATAGGTAATGCTGCTTCCTTAATTAGTTACTGCAGTGGATTCAGCAATGGCTGGACTCCCCGAGATTTCGGAGAACATCAGATCAGCCTAGTCTACATTGAAGGAACAAGTTTTGGTTTAAGAAAATTTAGGAGCAGATGATGAAAAAGAACTTATAAATATATGCATATTACAAAACAAGTTCCTATTCTCTATTCATCCATAAAGTCATGCTATATCTTCACTTTCTATGTTGGTTATGGGACCTTTAAACCAGTGCCTGGCACTCAAGATCCAAGCAGAGACAATAAGAATAAATAGACCACCAACGGCAACTGGAGTATAGTTGAGAGTTTGATCGGTAACTGGATAGGCAACAGGCAAGGAGAAGAGAACAGTGATGATTGCAACCCACAAAACTGCAATTGTACCAACAAGAACTCCAAAAGGTCCCAAATTGAATGGTCCTTTGGTGAATGATTTTCGAGCCAAAGTCACCCTGAAAAATATAGGTAGAGCATAGGCAATGTAGAGTCCAATTGTTGCTATTGATACCATGGCTTGAAATGCTACTAAGCTTCCCAGAGACTACAAGCAAAAAAGTGTAGACCTGGCTATGGTTAGTTCAAGAACTCACAAACGAGAAAGGTATAACTATTATGAAGACTTTCTAGCACTTTCGATTGATATAACAGAGGTTCATACCGTAAGGGCCATGCAGAATGCTATGATAGCTGAAATCCAAACTGCATTAATTGGAACGTCCTGCTTATTTACTTGATGCCAGAAAACCGAAAAGGGCATAGCTCCATCTCTTGAGAATGCATAAGCCATCCTGCAAATATGACTTTTTTTTAGGTTGGTTCCAGCGTGGATCTTTTTTCACAGAAAGTCATTAAGCTTTGAGCAAGTATTAACACCTTGAATTGCTAGTAATTGAACTCATGCCACAGAAGAATATGGCAACGGCAACTATACACAAGCAAATAATCCCACCAACTCCACTCCCATATCTTCTTTTGAATACCTCATAGAAAACTTGAGCAATGGCATAACCACCAGCATCGTTATCTTGACTCAAAAGATGGGGGATGTCGGTAACTGCAAATGTGATGCCAAGTATATAACCCCATCCAACAAGAACAGATATGCCAATGGCACTTATTATTCCTTTTGGTCCATTCACATCTGCACTCTTTGTTTCCTCTGTCTGGAGATAAGTTTCGGGAAATGAAATAACAAATTAGCAGGGCCAACGCAGTTAGTTAAATGACAGAAAGGAAAGTGAAACAAAACTCAAATTATGAGATCTTGATGACTTGCAGAAGAAGTTGCAGACAGACTAGATGATCATGCTCAAAGATAAAAGAAAATAAGTTAATTGGCATCATAACACAAGCTGCATTTTGGCATCATATAAAATGGATGCAAGGAAGATCTAACACATTTCAATCATGATTACTCAATTTATTGGCTAATGTTTCTCTTACAACAGAATATTTCTAATTCTCTTTCTATCAGAGCCCATATAAAAAGGAGGAAATTCTATGGAACATTTGTTGCAGTGTCAACAGAAACAACAAACGAACCCTGTAAAGTATTAAAAATACTTGCCATGTGAGCAGAAGCGTCATACCCTGATAGGGTATACTGGCTCATAAGAAGTCCAAGAATAAATATGTACAGTTTACTGTTGATTCCTTCTCCATTTTCAGTGTTGAAATGGGTGAAGACAAACTTAGCACTGGCCTTTTCAGTTGCAACGAGTGGAACAACAATCATGAGAACAAACACACCTGAAATTACCAAAGCCATTGAAGCAGCTTGCAGAGGATCATGAAGAAGTGAAATTAGTTTAACAAAGAAAAATTTTTTTAGTATCCTTACCCAGTACATTCCAAGCAGCAGCAAGCTGTCCAAAGAAGGATAACCATGATATTGGAAGACTGTTTAAAATAGCATGTAAGAGTAAAATTCCAGCATGGATACAAATGACTACATACTTAGAGGCCATATATCCTCCTTCATTTCTTCCCCCAGTACTGAGGAGAATGATCACTTGAATCAACTGTGCTAATGAAAAATCTATACTTGTTGTCACTGCCCACTGCAAAGAGAAGTTTCTTTATTAGGTGGAAATTTTTTGCTGCAAAAGAGGCTTGAATACTTAGTGAAGAATCTTTGTTGCAAGAGTAATACATCAACCATACCTGACCAACAATGTTAAACCTGCAAAATGAAAACGACAGAAATGCATAATTTCTTAGTAACAAGCCATACATAAAATGACACTCAAGAACATGATGATTTACATAAAGAGATTGCTATTTCTATCAACCCAGTTCTGTTTCATAATACAGGAATGTGTGTAACCAGGTATGTAAGTGGAACCTCCAAAAATAGCTAATGAACCTCCCAAGGCAGGCTCAAAACTATTTCAGTCGAAAAGAAAATAATTAAAATCAAAACATTTAGATAGCCTCATTTTGTTCATTAAAGGTGCAGCAAACACCATCTCTGTTGTAGAAACACATCAAGGGCATTCTTGGAGTTTCCAATTCTAGAACCATTGGTGTGAATTTCACCTTTTTCATGAAGTTAGACATTACAGTGTGATTAAGAATAAATGTTCCCTGCATTGCAAAAACTTGAAGTTCAGAAGCTAAGCTTCAAAAAATCATATAAGTTCTTGCATAGCCTACATCTCTCCAACATGCCGGCTGACTAAATGGGATTTATGGGAAAGCTTAATCTTAATACAGAATAGCAAATCCAAGCAGAAGTTCTTCACTTTTTTTTTGGTTCAATGCAGTGTTGGCAGGCATTCATTTATCCCCAGCAATTGGAACTTATGAATTCATGTCAAAATGTCTCTGGTAAATCTTTTGAAATTCAAATTGTCCCAAGAATTTACACAATAACATCTCAGAGATGCAGATGTCCCATTATCGGAAAAAAAAAAGTAATAAGAAAGAGTTACCAGCCAGTTATCCATGAGGCAAAGGGTGCCCAGTCTGCGCCGGCAAGCTTGGCACTCCAGTAATAGAGTCCCCCAGAGGTAGGATAAGAGGAACAAATCTCAGCCATTGACAAACCAACAAACATGGTGAAACAACCAGCAATAAGCCATCCATACACCAAAGAAACCGGTCCACCAAAATTTAGCCCAGTATTATACAGTGTTGTCACACCGGTCAACACTGATATAATAGAAAATGAAAAGGCAAAATTTGACAACACGCTGCAAAAAGACACCAAACAACACAAACACAAAACAAGAATCCCAAAATCAATACAAACAGCAAATTATAATAATAAAATCCAAGAAACAGCTCAGGGAGAGTTTGGAACTATTTTTACGAGAGATTACGGTTGAGTTCTTGTTTATATCCCAGCTCATGCAAACGTGCATGGCCTGAATCAACAGAATCCCGGTTTTCTTGACCATGTTGTGGAAGAACCTCGCTGCTGCTGCTGCCATCTCCATGTTCCCACACCATGATTGGAGAGTGATAAACGGATGATGTACCACTCTTCTTCCAATGACAGAATATACAGTGAACTTTCTATTTCTCTTTGATTTCGATACTACTAGTGTGATTTTCAGAAAAAGATTCAATGTAAAATATTGATTTGAAACCGTCAAAGCTTAAAAAATCTTGCAAGTTTGCAGAGTACTCTGGTTTTGAATTTGTTTTGTGGTTACTTAGACTTGGATGTGGTACTGGAGGTCGTTGGGATGCGAGATTCAGAAAGTCTAAGTCAACAAAATGCCGATGGATGGGCTTGGAAGTTTGAATAATAGACTATGTTTGAGATTTATGGCGATTTGTTTGGCGTATACTTTGACAGGTAACTTTGTATTATTTTATTTTTCTGTTTAAGCTTTATTCGAATAAATAATTAAATATATCCAAAGAGACTAGAAAAAAAAAAAGAATAATAATTGTGGTCTGCCTTATCCTGTCGATGATTCACCTGCTCGTCCAATTGGTCTTTGTCTGGCGGAATCTCCCGACATCCAAAACAAATTATAATCTAGGAATTAAGACATCAAATTACAAACCAAAATGGTATTATTCTGTCATCCTAACAAGGAAACCATCAACAATTCCAATAATGCATCCTATCTTTTCTTTTTTCTTTCTTTTTTTTTTAAACATTAATTTAATTAGTAAAGAACGATTTTCTATTAAATAATATAAGTTGGTGTAACATTTTTTTCTCCTCAGCCCAAATATGTGTATTTTATTTTAAAATTATAAATAAATATTATTTTGTGAATAATTCTCATCCATTTTGTTGTGATCTTACATGCTGAGATATATAGAACTCATGTAAGAAGAAAGCGTTAAATTTTGAATGATGATTACTTAAATTTACAATAATAACTGTTTAGCAATTGTATAATTTTTTTTATTCAATTTGAGACTTAATCTGCAATTTTAAAAGAATGGTCTCTCAATTTAGAAATATACCTAACTTTGAGGGGCACAAAAATAATTTGAAAATACTAACAAATTGTCACAAAATCGGGGAAGACGTGTGCATATGAAAAACTATCACAGGCGTGTAGACAAAATCAGTAAAGATTTTATTTATTTTTGTCTTTTCTCCTCTCTTGAATTGGAATTGCCAGACTTTAGTAAATAATAGTACTACTGAATACTGATCGTATCACTAGAAGAAAATTGTGGCTGTAGAAACAACAGCAGTATTGACCACGTGATGATCTGTAACAGCCTGACAAAGGAATCGATGAGGGATGATTCCTTTCCTCCTCTCGCAAGGGGAAGGCTGGTGCATACGATATTCTCATCACAAATTATTCGAAAAAAGAAAAAAAAAATTTCAATTTAAGACCGGGAATTGAAGGTGTCGGTCGTTCGGGCAATGGGTTCAGTTCAGGCAGCGAGCTGTAGATTTCACAATTAATATTGCTTCAGGGGGACCCATCCCACACTAGACAACCAATGTCACTTGCTGGTCTAAAAAAAAAAAAATACAGCAGCACTTTTAATATATATATATAAATAATAAATATATGGGTTAGGATATCATACCAGCCCCGTGAGAGAAGAAGAAAAGGGGCCCGATTCATTTCCACAAAGGATGGCACTCCAAAAGTATAAGGCCACCAAAGCTGAGCAGATCTCAGAGTTAAGAATAAAGATTAAAAAGGAGGAAAAGTGAAAAGCAGGATGTCTGAGTTAAGAATAAAATGAAAAGGAGGAGAAGGAAAAAGCACCCCCTTAGACAATTTTCCAAGTTCATAATTTGACGCCAAGAATATTCCATGGTATCTCTCAACTATGATACTTCTCTTTGTAGTAGTTTAATCAAAGGATAAGTACTTTATATTTAACCATTTGTAACCTAATATTATAGATATGGATGAATGAAAGTTGAAAGTTGCCTTTGACCTTCGTATTTTTTTTAGTTATTCCCTTTTTATTCTTTACTTCTTTGTTTATATTGTTGAATTCATGTATTTTATAAATTTGGTATCAGAATTGTACGTAAATTATAATAGTAATCAAAAACTCATTATGGGAATGGTAAGTCTCTTGATAGTAAACATGTTGGTAACACTTCCTCTTTCAAATCCATTAAAGTGAATCAAGTCCTGCATGTTCCCAAAATCAATAACAATCTCCTCTCGATTTCACAACTTAAAAAAGATAGCCATGTTTGAGTTTG
>JAWZTD010000148.1:522268-538763 GCA_035221335.1 Echites panduratus | reverse complement strand
AAAGAGAGTCAGAGAGACTGGGACCAGAGGAGTAAGTTATTATAATTAAACCTGTTGGTAGGCCACATTCTTGTTCTTAATTCGCTGTATTGGTCTGATATATGCTTTTTACCTTCTAGCTCTTTCAAGTCTGGTTCTTGGGCAATGGGCAGTGTATTTTGTCACGCAATATGTTGTAAATGGTTTAGTAAGAGGTAAAATGTCATTATTCTAACATCTTCAAAACTTGATTCCTTTGTGTCAGTGCCCTTCCACGTATGTGCTAAGAGACACGGATTTTTGCATTTCTTGAGTGACCTAACACATAGAAGAATAATCTAGTTTGGCCATTGAAGTAGTTGTCCCCCTTCTTGCCACACAAAATCTTCTGCATTTTGTCAAAAATTGCACTCATACGTTTCCTTTGTTAAAATTATAGCGGCTGATGCTTACCGAAAAATGCCGGGATTGATTCTTTGTGTCTTTTTTCTTCCCGTTTAATCAGCCACATGTTTAGTATTGAATTGGATATCTTCCATGACCGTGACACTCTTTTTCCGTTAAACTTGCTGCAAAAGTGATTGTATGCTTTGCCCTTGCATCACTCTGTACTTTTGAGCATTCTTTTTGACTTGTTTTGTCTTACAAGGATCCTTTATTCTGAACTTCAGTTTTACTTTTACTTTTACTAGAAAATTAGACTTGTTTTTATCTCACTTGGATCAGCAAAAACTCCCAGATATTCACACCTCAGAATCCTTCAGGGGCGTGAAGACCCGTAAACACTTGGTTTGCGTCTATGGTAGCTCTTATTGAGGGAAAATTACTATGACTACCACTATTAACTTCCTTTTTGACTTATAAAGCTGGAACTGGTGATTTCTTGATATTTGCTTCCAAAATTCCATTTACACCAAGGAGACTGGAATCTGGATCATGTTTTTCAGAGCTAGATTTCACATGTTGCCAGAGAATCATATGAGTTAACAGCACCAACAGAGTACTTTAGATTCTCTGTTAATAAACAAATTACAAATTGGAAACAAATTAATTAAAGAAGTAGTAAAAGGTACGAGGTTGAAGTAATTTCATGGAGATGGGGGAACTGTGAATGTGACAGATGAATCAGCTGCTGAGTGTAAAGTTTGTCTGCCATGTCCAATAAGGCACCTCTCAGTCTCTGCTAAGGCTATTATATGCTAGTAAATTTAGGTGCTGAATCCTCTCCTTGTCACCAGCATTTCATTTTGTTTTGTCATCTGCTTCAATCTTCCTTTGTTCTTGTCTCCAAGTCTTGACAATTTTTTTCAGCAGAAAATGAGGCTCTGGAAATTCTTGGATCTGGTTCACCTTTTTCTTTTGTATTTGGCACTAGTTTTGTTGGGTTCTGACCTTAGGCAGCGTCAACTTTATTCTCAAGTTGGGATTTTGTTGATGTGACTCCCCCACCTATTATTGGGTTTATTTCAATATTTAATAGTGAGTGGTAAATGAATAGTTGAACTTTTCAATCTTTTGACAGCCTCATTTTTGCCATTTCTTGCTGTGGTTTTTCACTCTCTACTAAATTTATGGCTCATTTATGTCATATCATTGCTCTTCTCTCTCTTAAGCAAAGAGACAATCTTTTTGGGGTCAAAACAAAAGGGCGCTTATTTGGAAAAATTGGCAAAACTCCCCAATGCCTAATTGAAGGGCCAAATAAACTAATTAAGGCAAGGGATGTTTCTTACTTCATAGCTGATGGCTTGATGCATACTTGGATTTTATTTTCATTTTCAAGAACTTGGAACATTGCATGTGTATGAACTAATTCAGTAGATAGAGATGAAAGCTGATATAAACACTTTTGTGGGGTCCCAACTTTGTGGGTGGTTGAGGAGGGGGTAGGGTGGAAGTTGGGTTTGGTGGGTGAAGTGTCTAAGAATTTGGGACAAGCCAAAATCTTCAATCTCTATTGTGATTGATTAAAGAAGTTATTCTTACATTCGAACGTGGAAGACTGAAATCGGAAAGTTTGATTATAAAACAACACTTTAATTTGTTAAAAAAAGAAAAAAGAAAAAAAAAGAAACACTTTTAATTTGTTCATTTTCCATTTTATATTAGATGTTTGTCCATTATTTTGGTTTGTAGGGACTTGTATATTTTAATTTAATTTTATAACTTATCCTCTATTTATGTTAAATCGACTAAAATTGTTTATTTTCTTGATCAAAATAGAGGGGCTTTGCCGAAATATTATTATATAAAAGCGATAGTGACAATTGTAGACTTGCCAGTGAAGCTGGATGACAATATTAGGATCTAACGTAAAGAAAATGAAATCCTTTGGCCGTTCAAAGAAAGCAGCAAAAGGACTATATAGGAAGCCAATAAGAGAAGAGAACGAAATGATTCAATTGTCAAATACAAGAAGATTGACCAAACCCTCTTAAGGAAATGGGACCAAAGTTTTGGGCATCCATGTCCCAGTTGCCCTTCAAAAGGGACAGCACAATCGACTCTTATATGCTATTTAATAATAATCTGTGTCAAAAAAGATTCAGTCACTTCACAGTTCATACACAAGTAGTATTTGAATTGGAAGTTTCCAGGCTTCTTTTCACCTCCTTCCCTCTTATGGGACCATGGCCATGGGGTGTTTCAAATCTTTTCCCACCCAAATAGATACTCTTCATTTCACAAAGTGCAATTAAAAACACAAAATGAGAATGTTGTTACAAACCTATACAAATGTGTTTCTTCACTAATTCTGGAATTTGAAAAGAAAGGGTTGAAAAGGGAGCAAAATTTTTTAACCCATTTCAAGAAATGAAACATCTAGTCAAGTCTCAAACAAGTCTATGTTGAAAACCCTAACACTATGATCTGCACCACAAGATGCAAGCTCCATGTTTCGGCAATCATTATTCTTGATAGAGTTTCTCCATGCTAACCGGTGAACTGGGGAGACGTGGCACGTGAATGGATCGAACTTGGCTATACAAGCTGCAGTTTGTATAACTGAAGTGCTGTCTTCAGGTGTTGAGGAACGAAGGTTCCATAACTCGATCAAACCATTTTCCATTCCGACTGCAAGAAATCCGTGATTAGTCTGGCGATTAAGACACATCCAGGATAGGGCAGTGATGCTACTCTTGAATGGTGGCAGAGTCATGAGATGCTTGACAGAACATCCATCCGCCAGTGCCCAGACCTTCACGGTTTTATCCCTAGAGCCAGTGGCAAATTGATGGCAAAATGGATTCCAGGAACAGGCCCATATTATTCTTTTATGTGCCTCCTGCTTAGCCATTAGTTCATGACTAATTTCATCTTCTCCTGAAATCATGACAATGTCAAATGAGATCCATGTCAGTGATTTTTAGAGAAGATATAGTAACAATCCCAAAATAAATTCTCAATTCTCCTCTTGATAACACTGAGATTAATAAGAGAGAGAAGGGAAAAGGAGAAAGGGATTGAAATAAGTAAGCCCAGGAAGTAGGCAGCGTCAAATTTTCAGAGTAGGAGGGAATCAACCATGCAATCTAGATAGCCAAAGAAAGTTACTTTGGAAGGTTAAATCAGTAACTTCTGCCAGTTCTAAGTTACCATAACGTAATATGAGAATTTTCATCTGAATATTCCTTTTTATTTTTTTATTTTAAAAAAGGTCTCAGTAAGCAACAGATCATTGGTTTTCTCAATCATTGTAGACAACAAATTTTCCATATGCAATATACCTCTTAGCTGCTCAATTTAAATTCTTTTACAAGTTCACAGTAAGCAAACATTGGAACTCACAAAGCCAAAGGTTTAAAGGTCAAAATTTCAGCTGATGCGCTTGCCAACAGCAGATAAAAGTAAAAAATTGGAAAAAGAGACTTCTCCCCAGTCATTACCCAATGAAGACACTCGAATACGATCCATCAAACCCCGGATCAATCAATGATAAGTGACAGAACAAACCTGTATGTTTGATCGAAAAAACGGAGAAATGGCGGTCCCTAGAGACTGCCAAAAGAAAATTGTCATCGTGAGAGAACTCAATCTTAGTGACTGTCAAGCTGTGAGAATGCAACCGACCAACCGATTTCCAAGAACCAACTTGCCACAGCCAGATTTCTGCAACTGATGCAGATTGAGCCTGAAAAGGAAGCAACTTGCCAGTAAGGCACATAGAAAGACAATAAATGCAGACAGCCCTAATTGGAAGTCTGGCAAGAAACACAATAAAGCACGTGGTTTGAGTTCAACCACCGGTTTTTAAAACAATTTAGAATAGTTTTTATGCAAAATGGTTTTTAAAATTGAAGTGAACCTTCAGGCTTCATCTGTTCAGAGTTTGACAGAAAGTCATATCACTCCAGAGATATTTTCTCTTGCTTAACTATAATATTTAACAAGGTTCAAACATAAAGATACTTCCTCTAATTCAAGATACAAGGTGTTTTAGACTTCTGCACATCCATTAAGATGTTAAAAATGAATGCACTTTTATGGTCACATTACCTAAAAAGTCCTCATTTAGATTAAGAAATTAATTCACAAAGTTCAAAGAAATGAAATACATGTTAAACTCCATAAAACAGCTAACAATTTTGGGAAGACTAATTCCCTCTAAAATGACCTATATATTGAAAGAAGGGAAGTAGCAACAGATAATTAATTACTATGGCTGTAGATAAATCAATCAGAACCATAAAGCAGTAAGTACCTTGCAGGAAGAAGCAACAAGTTTGCCCTCATGGTTGCAACATAAAGCGTATAGTTCATTCCCATGTCCATATAGTTTGTGTGATTCTGGCCATAGCGTATTCCAGGCTAATTGATCCTCAATGGGTGGTTCTGTAAACTCTGTTGGAACAGCTGCTCGGATTGTTTCAAGAGTATCCATACCATCATTACTAGTGCTGTTTGTTGGCTGAGGTGAAGCTGTAGAAGAAAATTTGTAACTCATGTTGCCCCCATTGTATATCAGCAATTTAGTCCTTACAGTCTATCTAACACAAGTAGCTAATGCATTTTCATCAGAGTTTCAAAGTAATGATCCAAGCCCATAGTGAGGGTAGGGCTTGAAAACCAGCAAACTGAAGAACTAGACCCAACCATTCCAAAGATGAGCAAGAAATTCATGCCACATAAAAATTGAAAAAATAAAAGGAGAACAGGGAAAAGTTGTCTTCTTGACTTAATAAAAAGATATAAGAATTTCTTGACAGGAAAGATGAATCGGTACATCTTCAAATGACACCAACAAACCTTGAGTATATATGGGTTTCTGGGATAGCCCAAGAGCAGACATATTTGCACCCAGAATCTGCACATCAATTTGAAGGTCATCAAGGAGGGAGGAATCTGGTGAAGTGGCATGGCTTAAAGTCTTCAAGAAGGATAGAGAAGCTTCAAAAACTCTGGCGACTTTCTCATCTGCCCCACTTACAAAACGATGGTTTCCTTTTCCCTTGATAATGGTGATACAATTTATGTCATGACCATGAACCTGAGGTCGAGCAATTTCATGCCATGCTTCATTTTTTTTGCAAGTCTCTTTTAGCCAAGGAGCAAAGATCCTGGATGTCTGCAACAATAGAGAGTTCATAAGATAAACTTCCATTTTATAATACAGCAGAAAAGATAGAGATGGACGATGAAAGAGAAAACATACAAGTTTTATTTAATCATACTATGATAAAAGAAAATGCTTTGTTGGCTGATCTACAGACTGCAAACTGAAGTTTCTGCAGAAACCAATGATTTTCTTGTTTCTAGAACTTTAAAATATTTTACTTTTTCATATTTGCATCCCTACATCTCTAGAGTTATGGGCACCTGATATGCAATGGCACAAGGACTCACGAGACAACCAGATCTGGAAAGAATCTTGGTCTTTATGTATAGCATATATAACTTAGTTAAATCTATTATGCAATATCTTATTTATTCGTAAATCAGGACTTGGGTAAGAAATATTCTCCGGAAAATTCTTATCTGACAAGATTTGCCGCTCCTATGAGAATGTAAACTTGCATCACGATTCATGAAACAGGACAATATTCAATTTCAAGGTTTTGAGAATTCTTTCTACATTAAACTTATCCTTTTAAATCATCCTTTTGTTTGACTTGGGGAGAGCTGATGTTTCATAAACTGACTTTTCCTTGCAACCGCTATTATAACTTATTACCTGGTCATGGCTTACAGACAGTAAATATTCCCCACATCTAGCCCATGCAATGTCTGACACTGCAGAAAAGTGTCCAGAGGGAACCTTTTGAGGTTTCCAATCATCCAAAATTGAACCACTATTTTTCCACTGGTGAAAAGATCCACCATATCCATGAGCTAAGATTGAATCACCAACAGAACTCCAGTGCCCACCATAAAATCCTAGAGCACAATGACTCAACTCACCGACAGTTACCACATTTATCCAGATACCAGTAATCTTCTCGGGTTGCCAAATCATCATTGTCTTATCCATTGAAGCAGATAATATGCTTTGAGGCTGATAGCACTCATTCCCATTGACAAGAGAAGGTGGTTGCCAAGCCACTGAGTAAACCCAATCTTCATGCCCAATTAGCAAAGATTCCATTGAAATTTGGTAAGTGGATGAACCAACTATAAACCTGGGACCTTTAATGTAAGAATCCAAGCTGATTTCTAACTCATTATTACCCAAAGACTGACATAAAGCAACCTTCCATATACGTATGCCCTTGTCTTGGGATGAGCTTACAAGGAAAATGCAAGTTTCACCATTCGAATGTATAGGCAATGAGAAATCCAGACTCCGAATCCAGTCGGTATGGCCCTTTAGCTCACAGGTAAGAGCAAACTAGGACACAAAGAACACAAATACAATAAGAGATCCATTTAGTGAGAAAGGAAAGAAAGTTCATAACCATAGAGATGTCAAGTGCAAAATTACTTTTCTGGTCCTCTCACCACAATACATGTGAATCTTATTATCCAATCCTCCCAGAGCTAGAAGCAGATGCCCAGTATTTCCAGGCAACTCTGTGAGTGAAAGGGCAACCATAGTCTTTGAACCAACATAAAGGGAGTCCAGACACGTTAATTTACAGTCACCTGCAAAAATCAATAGAGGATGCAAAATGAATAAATTTATGTGGTCTTAGCATTAACACGGACATTCAACAATAGAAAAATTATATCAACTGGGAAAGAAAAGAAGCAAAAAAGAAAAAAAAAAGCACCTACATTCTATAATCAAGGATTTGAACAAGTTGGAAAGCAAAAAGAAAGCCAGGGAAATTTATGGACAACTAAAAAATGCCCTTGGCTCAGTGGGCATTATTCAATTTTATGTTCTTCAGTAATTTCTCACCCAATATTATATCTGCCAGAAGTTTAAAAGCTCATACAGATGAAGAAACAAACAGTACCTAAATTAATCTTTTAGTGAATCCATCGTCATTGCAATCATATCCAGCTTAATAGATAGAAGTGCAGCAATCTTAATTCACAAACAAAGAAAATTTTTGACAATTGTATTCAAACACTAAAAAAAACGAGAAAAGAAAACAATTAGGTCAAAGAAATCACACTAAAAGAAACTAGAAATGACATATTCATTCAGCCAAAAATTCCACCATGCAGAATCAAGTAGGAAAAGACAGGTGGCTGCATTCAGAAGTAACATTTCTTAATCAGTAAAATGCACCCTTGAAATGGTATGGCAAAGTAGATTGTAAGACTATGACTTGACATCCACTGCATGTATAATTTAAAGGAGTCAAAATCACATAAAAATGGGTGAAAATAATATCTGCATGGGAATGCAGAAACACATGATGGAAGAAAAATCACACCAGAGGATCATTTATATTTGGCAAAGATAAGCAAGGAATCAATTAAAAAGATTCAAGGACGATTCGAACAAACAAAGAGTTCTAATTCCTTCCACTGACCTTCATTTTCAGATGGAAGCACCAACTCCCACACATTGACAGTTCCATCAGAAGAGGTGGACGCAAATACGGCATCCTTGTAAGATGTCATGATCCCAGTTAAGCATGTAACACCTTTTTTATGTGGCTGAGGTACTTGCATCACATGTCTCCACTGTCAAAATATGCCAGTAGTTAAGAAAATAGAATCATACATCTAAATTGGATGATATAACCCCCTTCACCACCACGTTGCAAGTGGGCAGTTCCAAAAAACAGAAAACCATCTTGTCAAAAATGGTCAACAAACACCGATTCCATGGTAAAATGCTAACTAACTGGTTATTAGGGATTGTTATAAAGCTCTTCTAAAACAAAATTTGTTATAGTGACTGAACTTGGAATACATAAGTGAAATACCTAATGGTCATAGTGAATAGTGAATGATCCAAGAGTCCAGGGCTCATCTAATATTCAAACAAGATTTTCCACAATACCGTGTAAAAGCCCTTCAATAGCTATCCATTGTGAAGACCATCTCTGACCGAAAGCAGACCTTTCAGTTACTGCTCCAATTTCCCTTCCACCCATTAAATTCCTCATTATAGATTATTTTGATACAGATGGGGAAACTATCGGGGAAAAAATGGCAAGAACAACATCCATGGCTATAGGCCATTTCAGAACTTTATTAATACACAAAATTGCTGTTGCGAGAGAGGCCATTTTCTGGCTAATGTTTACCGTCATTCCATTTGGTTATTAAACCATACTAATATTCTATTTGTATTCCGCTGTCAAGCTCTAAATAATGTTCAAATGCAGAAACAACAATGTAAGGGGCAAACAACAAACTTTACCTTATTTTCTGTAAGAGAGAACTCCCACAACGAAATAAAGCCATCAGCATCCCCAGATAGCAAAAAATGTTGTTTCAGCTCCTTAGCTGTTATCAAGTAACCAAAATCATCAGGTACTGTAACTGAATTCCTATCCATAATCTAAATTCGTCAATGAAGAAATTGGAAATCATATAAACGCCCCACAAGTTTCTTAAATCATGCACCTTAAGAAATATCAACATCCTGGGCCACAGGTTAGACAATGAAAGCTCTATTCACTAATTTCCAGTTGCATAAACAAAAAATTCATAGCCACCTTCTCATTGCACACACTAAAAAGATAGTACCTTTAAATGAAAACTTGGAATTTGGAAGCCAGTAAGTGCAGTTTACAGTTGCTTTATGTCCAGGAAGTGTAGTCAATATTTGTGCAGTCTGAACTCCATAAACGAAAATCAAGAAACCACTTATACATAAGAAACAAATTCCAAAGAACACAAAAAAAAAAAAAAGGGGGGGGGGGGAGAGAAAAAAATCTTGGGTAAAAGGAATGAGGTCTAGAACAAAGAACCTCGGGGCAAAAAATAGCAACGGCATTCTGAGCACCAAAAGACACCAAATCACAGGCACCCCATGAAACATTATTCACTATTCTGTTACATCCTGCTCCTATGAAGACAGGGTCTACTTTCACTCCCATCCCATCACTCTTTGAAGCCATACTAGCTCCTCGATGTAAATTTTGAATCAACGCAGTAATCAGACAATAGAGAGAAGGGGACAGCGTTAAACCTCTCCGGAATGATTATGTCAAGCTGCAGGAGGAAAAAGGTTTAAGAAAAAATTGGACATTGCTGAGTGCTATTGGGCTTATAGAATCTTCCTTAGGCCTACTAAAACTACTGGGCTTTTAGCATTTTGTTAATAAATTTTATTTAATTTTTATAACATTTTTTTTTTTTTTGGGTAAATAACATAATAGTGAGTAACAACTAGAGTCTAGAATAAATAATAGAAAGACACGGAGACGGAGAGGATCGGTTGTTGAAGACGTGTAAATTTGTAACGAAGAATCAAAAATATATCCTTTCCTTTGTCATCATTTCCACCAAAAGGAAAGGAAAAAAAAAAAAAACTCAAAATTCAGTCAAATTCAAATTTTTAGGCTTCGATCTTAATCTGAAGCTGATTAGAATGGCAGTAATTCAATCTGATATTCGTACCGCAATTCAATTTGCCACCAATTTCGGCCACCGCCATCACAGCCATAGGTTTTTAGTTCCACGCTCCGCCATGTTCCGCCACCCTCTGCTGTTGAGGAGTCTGTCGGTGTCTGGGAGATTTGGTTGCAGAGCGTTCTCCACCGAGACTGAAGAAAGCAGCAGCACGAGTAATACGAGTACTAATGTCGAGGTTGCCACGAAGCCGTCGATATGCACCGCTGACGAGCTTCATTACGTGTCTGTCGATAAGTCTCAGTGGAGACTCGCGCTCTGGCGCTACACACCTCCACCTCAGGTCTGAAAGTCGTCAATTAAAAATGCAATCTTTGAGTTTTCATGCAGGCTTTACGAATGTTTGGATGATAATTTTAGGCTCCGAAGAGGAATCATCCGCTACTGCTGTTGTCGGGTGTAGGCACTAATGCTATTGGATATGACCTCTCTCCTGGGGTTAGTTTCTTTCGTTTAAGCTAACATATGTTTGTAGATTATTTGTGATATTTCATGGAAAAAGCTTGTAACTTGAAACCATTTCCCACGTTATATGAAAATGGAAACTTTTGACTTGTTTGCTGATACTATTTTAAAAAAATGTATCACAGTTCTGTAAAGATTTAAATCATCATCGGATACTAATTCCTTTAAATCTAGCTGTTTTGCTTCAAAAAAGGTCTTACTACGGTATGTTGGTGGCATGTAAAGTTACACAACCATGCCTTTCTTAGTTGGGTAATTCTCCTAATTGTCAGCTTTTTGCTCATTCTGAATTTATGTCATAAGCATTCTCAAATTGATTAATTGTACAAATGAATTATAGAATCACATATTTGAATGCAAGTCCTATTTACTCCTAATAGGACTATCCTGCGAAGCTTTCTCCATACTAATGAATTCAAAAGCCTAGAGGTTTTATGGATACTGGTGATTATGGCTGCAGTCTGAGTACTCAGTTTTTGTTTTTTAGATGCAGGATTGAAGATAATAAACTCTGCTTTTGGTGCTAAAATTTGCAGTCTTCATTTGCTCGTTGCATGTGTGAGCAAGGATTTGACACATGGATCCTTGAAGTTCGAGGTGCAGGTTTGAGCATGCAGGAACCAGATGCAAAAGATATTGAGAAATCGGCCCATGCACTCTCCAAAGAGATGGAAACTGCTGTTGAGAAAGCAACGAACGGTGCAGTTTCTACAGCCGGGCAGCCAACGAAGGTCCAAAATTCTTCAACGGTGCATGAAGACCTAATGGGGATCGCCACAGTGTGGGATGAGTCGAAATTGGTCACAAAGCTGACGGAAACATTCATGCAATTATCAGAGAGACTATCTGGCTTTCTCAGTGAAAGTCAGTCAAAACTTATGTCAGCCAAATTGTTTGATCAAATGTCTAAATTGTTAGAGGATTCTTTTCTGTTTGAACGTTTTAATGAGATAAAGGGGAAAGTGTTGAGTTTAATGGAATCTAGGCAAAACTCAGCTGTTGCTGGTCAAATAAGGGATCTAAGTCAGAAACTGATAAATGTTATTGAAGAGGGTCAGCGTTCAGTTTCACCTCAGTTGAATGATCTACAAGCTCGTTTGACCACAACACTAGAAGATTTCCAGAAACAACTGGACTTGATGATCAAGTATGATTGGGACTTTGATCATTATCTGGAAGAGGATGTTCCTGCTGCGGTGAGGTGACATTTTCCCTTGTTAAATGCTATTTCAACCTCTCAACTACTGTCTTGAAATTATTTCATCTAATTCTTCAAACTTCTGTGCTGTATCTGATAAGCCGTTTTATAATCTGTATAGATGGAATATATAAGGGACAAAACTGGACCAAAGGATGGTAAATTGCTTGCAATTGGACATTCCATGGGAGGCATCCTGCTTTATGCTATGATGTCTAGATGTGGTAAGATCAAATCACAGACATTTAGTTGAATCTATGACACTTCATACTGGAAATATCCCATCAGGGTGTTGTTATCAGCCATTGTTTTGAGTGTACCTTGTGTGCGAATACTTGTTTCTGAAGTTCTTGTGGTTTTTAGCTATCAAATACTACACACGTTAATTGAATCCTTTGCATTAGTGGACTGAAATAAGTTACCTGATAATTGAATCTCTGAAGCTTCAGAAATGCTTCGCAATATGTGGGAGTTGTTCCTGCAGCTCTTTATAGACTCTTATGATTGCTTCATGTTTGTGAGTTATTTATTTGAAGCTGAGATACATATAAAACTACTCATGGTTCTATTTACATGTTCAATTCATTTCTAAAGGCCATGAGGGTAAAGAGTCTTCATTGGCAGCTGTTGTGACTTTGGCAGCATCACTTGATTACACGTCTTCAAAATCATCATTGAAACTATTATTACCCCTAGTAAGTTGAATATGGAGGTGTAATTTTTTCACTTTTAATTAACATTCCCATGGACTAGTACCAAGATAAATGATTTGTTTTGCAGGCTGATCCTGCACAGGCTTTTAATGTGCCTGTGGTTCCATTAGGAGCTCTACTATCTGCTGCTTATCCTCTTTCATCTCGTCCTCCCTATGTCTTTTCCTGGCTTAATGATATGATATCGGCACAGGACATGATGCACCCAGATCTGCTGAAAAAGCTGGTTTTGAATAATTTCTGTAAGTGTGGATATGAATTTACTTTCCAAGGGTCATTGCTTAAGAGGTTTGCAGTTTTCAATGTACTTTGTTTCAACAGTGCAAATTTGCATTACACTAATTTTTACTGATGTTGATTATATGTGTCATGGTTTCTTCTTAAGTCTGAGTTTTGTTTTCTATTGCCTTAACCGGTTCTTCTAAGCATTACACTAATTTACTGAGAACTGTTGCCATCTGATTACTGCATGTAGGCACAATACCTGCAAAACTATTATTGCAGCTTACAACAGCTTTCAAAGTAGGGGGACTCCGTGACAGAAGTGGTAATTTTTTTTACAAGGACCACCTTCACAAAAGCAATGCCCCCATCTTAGCTATTGCAGGAGATCGTGACCTAATATGCCCGCCTGAAGCTGTTTATGGTATTTTTTCTACCAAGTCTTTAGTTCATATGAGCAGCTCTCTTACATAATACAATGAGGTATTCTTGTCTACCTTGCATTGATCTGAACAGAGACTGTGAAGCTGCTTCCAGAACATCTGGTCACCTACAAAGTATTTGGAGAACAAGATGGTCCGCATTATGCTCACTATGATCTAGTAGGTGGGAGAATGGTATGTGCCTGAACAGTTTTCTTGTACTAATTGGCTTGTGGTGATGGTCTGAGTTTTAAGAAAATGTCTAATCTCTAATGCTTTACACATTGAAATACAGGCCATAGAACAAGTATATCCATGTATAATCCAATTCCTTAGCAATCATGATTAAAAATGACGAACAAAGGCAAAAACTTGTGGTGGCAAAGTGTTGTTGCTGTGACTGCATTACTCAAGTTCCATGGCATTTTGTGCCTTATGGTCCTTCTCTGGCCTTGGCATGGTTGTGTGGACTTGCTTTCGTGATAATGCAAAAGCAGTAACTGCTGAGAAGTCTTCGAGTGAAATTTTTCCATGCATTGCCATTACCAGTTTGATTCTGTAAATGCCATGCCGGTGGATCCAGATGCATTATATTCCATTTTGAAGCTTTCAGGACTAGGCTAAAGTCAAAGATACAAGTATGTCTAATTTTGAATATTATTGTAAGTTCATGGTCTTGGTTGATTATTTTTGTTCTTGATTGACTCTTTATACTGATTCCTCCTTTTCATGTCTTATGGGGGAAAATGTAGTCAAATTGGCAACAATGTTTGTAACTTGTGAAAGGAAGTTGTTTATCTATATTAGTCACTACAATAGTTTCTCAAATTCTCAATTTATGATTCCCTCAGTGCTTGCTCGTTTTAGTGATAAAACTTCAACCACCTATGTTACTTCTAGCATATCCGTGGAGTTGGGACTTAGGAAGGATAAAAAAGAAAAGGGAAGAGGGGGGGGGGGGTGGGGGAATGGGCATGAAAAGAGTCCCTTTGATCTGCTTAGCTAGCTCCTTTAATCTAGTGATTTGTTCATCCTAAAAGGTATTGCACTGAGATTTATCTGCTCTAGCATTCTTGAAAAGTCCTTGTATGAAATGGAACAAAAAGCATCACAGAACAAAATTTTAGTCCATTAAGCATTTGATAAGTAGAATAATGTTTGGTTTTATTGTGAAAGGTCTTTCTCCTTCAAATATGCCATCAGTGATACAACCTAGGCATGTGTGCTTATAGGTGGGATCTTGCAGATAGGGCATTCATTCTTTTGGCGAAGCCATTGCTTTATGCAGCTTATGTGATGGCAGTGTCCACAACCTAGGAGCCCAATTCCTTTATCACTTCTGGATCCCTCCTGAGAGTGGAAAATCATTATTATCATTACTTGATAATCAGATTACCGAATCATCCAGAACTTCTTCTGCAATTTTCTTGGTACGGAGCTTCATAAAATAGAGAAGCATCATGGTGAGAAATATGTTTAGCAACTTACTTGGCAAATGCTGCATCTCCAGTCTTTATCAGTAGATATAAGCAATGGAGAGGATTTAGTCACTGAAAGCTTCGGTATCTTTAAACAATGAAGTATCTCTTTTTCAGATAATCCTCTATTCACATAACCAATCTTGTTCCCCAAATCAAGCAGATCCTGAAATGTACATTTCCGTCATTTATCATTCAAGAAATTGGCCTTCACTGAAAATATTTGAGAGAATTTACCTCATAGGACATACTTTCAACGTTGAGTCTCCAGGCCCTATGCTGGTCCTCATCATCCATAGTTCCTCCTGTGAAACGGATATACAAATGATGGCACTGTCTGGAGTCTACGGTACCAGAAGATCTTAGTGAACCTGAAGCAGAAATGTCATGGCTGTTTGCAGTTCTCCTTGCTACTCTTGGATTCTTTCAGAAGGCCAAAAAAGATGAAAAACACAAAGATCTGCCACATAAGATTAACGAACTATGTATCTGAAGTTAAAGATCGCTAATTCTCAGATTTAGTTTCTTGTTACTACTGTTTTTAGGTCCTACATATCTTGATACCAGAAGATCACTTGTACCTGGACTTGAGTTGTTCTCTGGGAATTCATGTTAGGCATGGGAACCACATCAGAAAGATAGCTGATCCCTGGAGGAGCACAGCAAATATCAGTAGTATCAGCAAGATTAGTCGGTCTCTGGGTTCCGAGAAGCGATTTCTTCTTCCTCTGGTTCTTCTTCGTCCTTGTTCCAGCTCCCTCCTGATGAGTAGCTAACTGGACTGTTGCTGACACCGGCATTGCGATCCCTTTGCAGCCAAATCCTCGAAGTTTAGCTAACAGAAATTTAGTCTTGTTCTTGGGCTGAGATTTTCTTGATTCACCTAAACCATTGTTGTTGGCTAATCTGGTGTTATGAACATTAGGAAACTTGAGCATTTGAGCTGAAGAATGCGATTGAGATCCTGAAATCGAGGTTGAACTATGTTGATTCATGATCTTCCTTGTTCTTGCATGCTCAACTCTAGCTATGGACATTGCCTGAACAAGGTTTTATGAACTTCAGGAAGCAGAAAATGGTAAGACAAATGAATCACGATTTCAAAAGTCTTCTGGTTCTTGGAACTTGAATCACCTACCAATTACCTGTTGTAGTATAGTTCTTTTCTCATGTGGGTTTTTTTTTTGAGAACTGCTGATAGTGACGACAAACAAAAGTTTTTTCGTTTCTGAGAAATTACAGTTGTCAGTAACATGTAGTTCTTACAAGTTAGTATGAATTTGGTTCTTGTTTTGTTGGTTCCAAACAAAGTGCTGGTGCTTTTATCGTTCTTCACTTTGTACTATATTCTGTAATCTTTTCCTTCCTCCATGCTATTTAAATTAATTAAAAGCATAGCCAGAAAAACTGGAATATATTGGTCCAATACAAAATTTAACATAAAGTTTTCTGTTTTTTTTTACTATGATTAGTTCTCATTTGTCTTTTTACTCAAGATGGTTATATCAAGTCTGAACTTTTCAAAATAAATTGTCCAAATAACTCAATATGGAACTTTAGTCTGAATTTCTGATCAAAAGATATGGAAATCTCTCAAGAATATGATGCCTCAAGTCAAGTCAAGCTGGGATTACGAGTTTTAAGGTAAAGAGATAAGTTTTAAGGTTGATTTAGTACTCGAGTAAATCAATTTCAACATTATTCTTTTCAAGATCATGAAACCCAGGAAAAGTAAATTTCAGTGGATAGTTGGTTTCATAGTACCGACATCAATTATTTGATTGAAGTAATGATACGCAGGAAGAAAATTGTCAAGGGGGAGGACGGTGGTCCGATTGTTATTTAGTTTTCTTGTAGTTGGATCTTCTGCTGATTGTGGTACAGGTACTACATAAACCTTAAATGCTCTGTGTTCTTTTCTTTGTGAGACGCTAAAAATGATTCGACATTATCGTTTCATGGAAAGTTTTGGGAAACAGAGGAGAAAAGGAGATTGACCTGTGATTGTTAACCGTCCTATTGTTGTTATGGTGTTCTCTC
>JAWZTD010000148.1:419901-430706 GCA_035221335.1 Echites panduratus | reverse complement strand
AATAATTAATAAATTTTAAAATATATTCTAATAAAGAAATTTACTTAAGGCGCTCAACGACTTAGCTGATGTCGGTGTCTTTCCAACTCAGAAATAACACGCTCCAACCGAATTTTCCAATACAGACGTAAGACACAGACCAGAGTCCGCGTCCCATATATTTTCGGTTTTCCGATTCTGTGATTGCGCGATCCATTCCTTCCCCTAGATAATTGTACTTCGCTCAAATTTCGACCCCCGCCCCCGACCTTTTTTTATTTTTTTTTTATTTTTAATTTCCTTCAAGTATTCTTTTTCTTTTCTTTTTTTTCGGAGTTTGGGAAAAATCACATACTACTACCCTACAGCATTCTTCTTTTTGAAAAGAAATTGTAGCTAAGGCTTTGCTGTCGTTGGAATTCTTTGAAATGAACCAAAATACCAATTATTATCACCAGCTAGATGGATATGATCATGGGTACATCGTCAGAGCTATAATAAACTAATTAGAACCAAATCCGAGTAGTTTTGGAACAATCTTGAGCAAAGGCTGCAATGTGTTTGGATGAAACTTTCTTGCAAAAAGGTGACAAATTGGGCTCTCCCCAGTACCATTGTAAGAGGAACAATTGAACCCAAAACGTATATGATCTAAAAATGCTTCTGAAACATCGTTTCTCATAAAAGTTGTAGGATGTGAGCCTCCTCCTGACCAATCAGTCCAGGTTATGGTCATGTTTGATGTCAATTCTGGGCAGATTTTGTTCACCAACGTTGGCAAGTAATGCTCATCCATGTAACATGGTGGCATGCAATGGTTCTTGAAAACCGGGTATATTGTTACGTCTGAGACTATTTCTATGGCCAACTTTCTGTTAACTTCAATCCATTGGGAACCCTTTCTCCAATCTGATAATGTGATTTTTGGCAACATTCTTTTGTTGTATCTCCCTCGGCCGATTGGCCTGGGATCATCAAAGGTACTCAGATAACTTTGGTTGGAGTTTATAAGGTAGCTGTAGATGGTAGTGAAGTTGAAGAGTGGAATGCAGGATTCTGAAAGGAGTATGAATCTTTCATTTGAGAAGTCCAGGAGTGCATTCGCGAGAAGTCTTCTCTCTGCATCAATCATCGTTGCTCTTCCCCACTGAACTGTCTGCATATTGAGAATCACAAGCACATTAATAAAACTAATAAGTTTTTGATTATGTAAAAGTTTGCAGAGAAATTTTGAACCTTGCTGGGAATTCTTCGTTTGTAAAAGACTGATGATTCTAGAGGCTCATCATTGAACTCCGGTGATATATGGAGGTATATTGAGAAGAGATTTTCATGTCCTCTGAAGAAGATTTCCCACATTGGTGCCAAAGGCAATCTTCCCCTAGTTAAGAACAAGAATGCAACTCTTGGTGTTCTGTTATAAGGGTACTCAGAGACTTGAGGTACCACAGAAGCTCTCCACAGCAATTCTTCATCAGTCATTGAGTGCCAGAGATCATTTGGAGAAACAAAATGGCTCAACTGATCAGTTCTAGATGAGCTGTTGGATTGTGATGTTGTGGAGCGGGAGGGAAGGCTGCAGGACTGATGTGAGGAAGGTGACGGGAGAGGATCATAGGTGTAAACCTGAGGGTAGTACAAATCCTCATAAACTGAGCTTTCTTTCAGCCTATTATTGATGAACATTCCCAGGATAACAACGAAAAACGCCAGAGAGAAACAAAAGATTATAGTAGTCACAATCTGAAAACTCCCTTCTCTGACTTCTTTTCCTACAGGAATACAAGGTTTCTTGACAAACATTGCCATTAAAGCTTCACTCTCCTTTATTGCTGGAGATAAAAAGTACACCTCAGGGATGCCTTCAATGGCAGTTCTTGAATGGAGAATTTAAGCTAAGAAGGAAAGATAACTTCTTTAGCTACAAGATAGACAAGTTAAACAGTAGTGGCAGTCATCAACTCTGAGGAACTAAAGAAATATTGGGGATGAATGAATTCTGAAATGGGAAATCCATCAGTTTATCAGCAAAAGCAAATAAACCCCCTTAAACATGTCATTTGCAAATCGAAAGTGGCCAGTAAAGGCATCTGGAGAGGTAAGAGCCTGATAGAAAACATGGCAAAAAGGGGCTCAAGAATTCAACACTTGTGGAAACCACCCTTTTCTCAATCACACATATGAAACTGAAATAAAGCATGTTTTTTCTTGTGTTTTGAGTGTGTGTGTGTGTGTGTGTGTGTGTGTGTGTGTGAGAGAGAGAGAGAGTTCATTGGTTAAATGAACTTCTTTAGGTGACCAAGAATTTACAATGCTCAACTCACAAATAACTAAAATTACCATACAAACACCAGGCTACAATTGCTTCTGTCCAGAAGTAACATCAATAGTTACACAAACAAAGGAGTGATAATACACATTACAATAAAATCCATCGCCAATTCATAGTTATTCTAATCAAGAAAGGAGTCATTTTGTTCAGGATATTAGTTAAACATAATTATTTCATAAATAGCTGTGATAATTTAAGAAGTACACCGCTTCAGCTTCATATGAAAGCAAAGCCAGAGACAATAAGTTACAAACTCTATTGTAACCCCTGGGAAAAAAATATTTATTGATAGTTGTGGTATGAATTTTCCAGCTCCTCAAGTGGCAATTCTCTTATTTATAACCAAGTTTGCCCCTGACACAGTAAAAGGCAGTAAAACTGACCACTGCTATGGCACCAAAGAGCTCTCCTGCCCTCAGCATGTGATGCTTTCTTAAGATAGTGCCCCTTAAGTATGCCCACATCCAACGGGAAAAGAATTGTATCTGACAGGAACTTTTAAACTTCTGAACTGAAAATTCCTACAGATGGAAAAGTAAATACGTAGATCCATTAGGAAATTTTTTAATTTTTTACCAAAAAGACATTTTCTCTCTTTTTTTTTATTTTTATATATTTGGTGCATGACAGGTTTAATTTTCAAAAGTGATACACATATAATAAGATTTCCAACCTAGTAAAATACATGTAGAAGGTCAGTTTTCTCCCAGTGGCTCATGATTTGTGCACTTGTTGAGGAAATACAGCAAAACTTGAATAAAAATTTTCTAATGAGAAATCCTGCACAATGGAAAAATTAAATTTTGATTAAGTAACCAATTACTGTAAGGCATATGGTAAGACAGTTGCCTCCAACTTCTCTATGATCTTTGTACTTAATTGAAAATGATTACTTGATTCTTGAATGGATGTAAGCTTCATCAGCTGATTTTCTATGCATGCTAAAATCAGTAAGTCTTCTAAAGGTTACAGTGAAGGAAATTCCTCTACTATTCCAGACGACTAGGGATTAAATGCAAGAATAGAAGGATTTCAGAAGAGCTTATTACTCCTGCAGACACAAGGCATGAAAGAAACTGGATGCATTATCTCATTACCACATGAACTTGACTTCTAAGGTATCAGAAGTCATTACAGAAGAAAGTGTGAGGTCTACCTTTGGTAACTTATCCTGCTGGGCAAGGTGATCCACATGCAGCCTCACATTTGATGCAGCATAAATCCAGACACTATGATCAACATCAGCATACGTGTATGAAACAACGTCAAACAACGTTTTGGCTCCCTCTTCTATGGCTTTCAAAATGGTAGATTCTCTATTCCTGCGGTTCCTGGGAATTTAAACAATCTTATATTAGAATTCCGTTCTTGAGAATAGAAACAACATCATTTGTGTAAATAACAAAAGGTTATGCATAAGGTCTTGCATGAGGGAAGAATCAAAGAATGGCAGAACATACTTGAGATACCCACAAAGCATGTGTTTTGGCCACATATTCACCCTCCCATGCATGGGGATCAAAATATTTGGTGAGAGCTCCAGAAATCTATAAGTGGTCTCGAAATAGTCCTGCATAGAAACTTGGAGCCTCAACATACAGAAACAATCTCTGATAAAAGGGAAAATTAGCAAGCCATCCTAGACTGATATAGATGGAACTCAAATTATAGTACTGAACTACCTACAATCTAGCTAAGATTAGCAACCTTTCATGAAACTGAGGAATGACCAATGTGTCTTTACCAATCTACCTATCTGGATGTTACTTGCAGAAAATCGACTCATGTTTCATACATTTTGTGCATGGACAGAAGGTATTATAATTTTTCAGATAAGAAGTTGATTTAACAGTAGAATTTAGAGGAAAGAAAAGCAGCTCTTTTCAGGGCTATTTAGTGATTAAAGAATCGTAATCTCAATCTTGTTATGAAAAGGTAAGGAGAGTAGAAAGCTTCAGCAACAAAATCCAAACGTTATTAGTATGCAATCTTCAAGAAATCAACAAAATTCTTAAGGTTTCGATGCTGGAGCAGCAAGCGGCAAATATTAAATTACAGGAAACAGCAATAGAATTTTTCTGACCACATTATTCTTAAACATGGAGTTCTAAAAGCAAGCACATATAAGTTATGTTATTTATGTTACCTAGATATCATCATATATCGATATATCCTGGTTCAATGGGAAAGAAAACATTGATAATAAGCTGAACTATTTCATTGTCCATGATTATTGAAAATTGAGCCGATTTATAGGTTAAGGTGATTTACATTATCCAAAATGCATCTACACCAACTTAGTATGCATTATTGGTTAAACAAGAAGTTGCATAACATTAGCCTAGTTATTACAAGATAACCTATTTCACTTACACCCATATTTCCCCCTGATGTAACATCCAATAAAGCACTTCCTTGCCTGCAAATCAATAGATCCTTTAGTTTCACAGTTTCTGAAAGATAGTAATGGTTATAAGAGGCTAAATAGTTGCAAAATATTTGGTAAATTCTACCACATGTGAACTAAAAATAAATGTTCAGACAAAGTTTTTCCACTAAAACAAGGTTTGTCTTGTAACAAAAACTCACCCCAGACAATGATCACCCACGACCAAAGAATTAGTGCTGATATGAAGCAATGCCACATGACCATCTGTATGCCCCTAAATGAAGTTTCCATCAAGTATTTTTGTATCTTCAATTAGTCTCAATTAACAGAAAGAAATTCTCAGTTTTATAATCAAGTATATAGAAGCACAACAACGAAATGAAGTTACAACTAATAACAAACAATTGCAAGAAGCAAACTTTTAACATGAACACTTTTATTCAAGAAGTTCAACATAGTGCGGATTTTGAGAGTTTCTTCAGGAATCATTTGAAAGGTATTCGAATCATAAGACAAGAGAAGAAGCCCAGAGGAGTTTAAGTTATTCCAGTCATTATATACAACATCTCTCCCGATATTTTGGGTCAATATAATATCAATGGATGATGATAACAAAACCAAAGCATTTTACCAGTTTTTCTTTCCACTACCCTCCAATGAAACTGAGGATAAGATTAGCAAGTGATGACCAGCAATCTGAAGTTCACCTAAGTTCATGCAACTAAACCTGCGGCCTGAAGAGAGACTTGATGATGAAACTTACCGGAGCTGAAACAATTCTCAGCCTTTGACCACCAATGCAGATCTCTTCAGAGCCAGACACCGAAACATAACCAAGAGACCAATCATCTGTGTCAAATTAAATTTTATTTGAAAATAAGAAGGAAAATATTAGCTGAAGTCTATCCAGAAAAGTATCAATTCTGATAATGGTACAGGTGAGCAAAACACAAATAAAGAAAAAAAAAATTGAAGCATCAAGGTTCCAGTGCTCTCCTAGCAGTAAACAAGACCAAAGGTGATAAAACAAGAGAATCCCAACCTCTTCCAACGCGCTCCATTGTACTCTTGTGAGCCAAGAGAATGGCATCAGGATTGCACTTCTGAACAACAGATAGACCTGAACAAAATATTATAACTGTAAATACTTGTGCTTGTAAGGATCACAGATAGCCATCCACAAACAAAGTTCGAATGCAACAAATATCAGGCTTAAAAGAGGACAAACATAGCATCATTATTAAAAATAATTGAGGACTGTAGATCTTCCACTAAATAAATAAAGCAGAAGGAATTGAAATTTTCCACTGAGATTTATAAGCTTGGATCCATGACCATATAGGAGAAACTATAAGTATAAGGTATATAGAATCAACTGAAAGTTTCTGTATGACTGATTAGATTTCCCAACATATAATGTGTTGATAACTATGAGTAACCTTTGTATGGATCAAAAGTAGGTTTTAACTTTTTCCATGAAGAGATGGAAAGCGAAGGCAGAATAATTGGATGAAAAAACAAATGGTGCATGCCATCCTTTTCTTTCTATCCTGATTGTTGATTAAAATTCCACTGCACATTTACTTACCATCAACATGATCATGATGATGATGGGTAACTAAAACAACCATCTTCTTGGGCAGAGCAGTAATGATTTCCTCAAGCTGGCATGTAACCACCAAAATGATGGAGAATCAGAATAGCAAGTCCAAAAGATGGTCAGAAAATCAAAATTGCTTACATCAAAAGACCTACAAACAAAATGCCAACGTGTTGACAAAAAAATGAAATCGTAAGTAAATCCAAAGTTTAGTTTGTGGAGGAAAAGCTTCATTTAGATTCTGATAAAGATTGTTCATTTATTTCCCCAGTCAATTCCCCTTTCCCAATCCGAAGCTTATCTCCTAACTTACACTAAAACTGCATTCATTCTCACTAGCACATAAAGCTCTCTCAAAAATTTCTGATAATTGCAACCATCAATTCTCTAATACAAGAAGCGTTTCAGAATAAAGAAAAAACAATGTTAGCAATATGAAAAGAAAATTTCATATGGACAACAATGATATTCAAATTCAGGGTGGGAATCAATTGGCCCACAGCTCCAGAGAACCAATTTAGCACCAACAGTAAGAAAAATAATTAACCTATCAACAGATATGCGCAAAGAAACCACATTGCATGCGGCAGCTACATCTAAAAAGAAGAGGTCAAATATTCTGATGCCAAAACGTTGATTTTCTAAAATAGGATAACAGCCAAGAAAAGAATCATGCTTCAGAAGCTAAAAGCAAGGTTGAAAAGATATCATACCTCTTTGTGCAAAGCAGAGCCGCATCCTGGATCTACTATTAATGCATCACCCTGAGCAACAAAAGTCTCATCATCACAACTATTTGCAGTGCTGGGTGCAAAAACAACCAAATTCGTTGTTTGAAATGGTTTTGTTGTTCTGCTTGCCATAGGTATTAGCTTTACACCAGGAGGATACTCCTACAAGGAATAAGAATGTGCACTTTTTACACGTAGTGCTAATTGATAAAAAGCAAACAGTATAGTGCTAATTGATAAAAAGCAAACAGTACTGAACTCTTGCAATAACATAGAGACATTACAGTGGTTATACTAGATCTGGAAGTCTTCACTGAGATTAATAGACTTGCACTGAATTGAAAATTCAAGCAAAATGGAATTATAACATGTGACAACCTGTATCTGAATTGAGATTGCCTGAATGCTTAAGTTTATGGTGTTTAAGGAGTAAAAAAAAAACAAAAGATATTCAAGTGGCTGCAAGAAACCAAACTAAAACATTAGATCACCCGAGACTAGAAACCAAAAGTGCATAGGTAATGTCTAACGTATAAGATGCCATGCCCCTCGAACAATTACAATTCAGTAAGCCAATAAAAATTCTCAAAAGGAGAGAAACAAAGAATTCATCATACAGATGGCAAACCCAGTAAAATCCCTCCCATCTAACTTGTCAAATTCATGGTAGTTAGTATCATCAACCCTAGTAGAGTTGGAAATTTCTAGAATTTTAGCTTTTATTCAACTATCTAACATTAGGAACTTGATTTTTCATTCTTCTGTAGATTAAATAGTTTTCTTTTCCACATGTCACTTCTTATCTTACTTGAAAATTAAAGTAGGGCTCCATCTGAAAAACAACAGTTGCCGATATGGATAACAGACCTGAAATGGCAAGTTAGTTGGCACATTCCTAGTTTCAGATTGCCTCACATCATTTAGAAGGCCAAGGACAACCAATGGTCCAAGACGACCATTACCAGGTTCCACTTGAAGAATCATATCAAGGCAATTCTCAATAGTCATCCACTTGCAGATCCCTGCATGTAATTATAATACAAATTTGATAAAACATGATATATTCTACTTTGATTATCTTTCTTAACAAGTCAGCATCAGAAGTTAATGATATACATCATATTGATCAAAACCAGAAAGCAGTAAAAGGTCCACTTCAGTTCCACAAACAAAAAAGTTTGATCTTTTGAAATTAATCTTTTGAAACAACCATCAAACTTCACCAGTCCTTCAAAACATTCAGATTACAAGCATAGAGAAAGAAAATCACAAGTTATCCCATACATGTTGACTCGAGTGTCATATTTCCTCTTTTGAACTGGACATCGAATACAATTGTTGATACTGATGAAGACACATCAACTGGAAAACCATAGTCATCTAAGGGAAAACAAATTACATTTTCAGGATAATGTTTAATAGTGAAAGTGTTCTAATCCTTTCAAACACCACTAAATCCCCTGCTAATAGTTAACTGAAGCATAAGGTGTCTTATTTATTTATTTATGTGAATAAGAAAGCAAATAATATGTACATATTCTTTTCAAACTTCCTCCAGGTTTATCGAGGATCTTTAACATGTCTGAGGGTATAATATGTTATAACATGGCTTCCATCTCCAGAAGTAAGCCTAATTAGGTTCTAGTTTCAAGCATTGAAGTACATTAATGCTTCAATCATGCCACTGTCTAACTTCATGAACTGGAAGTAAATATTGGCAAGAAGATTTTTTTCTTTATGATCCCCTTAACAAAAAAGATCATCCAATACCATTATGATTAACATTTAAACTATTTGGATGAATCATGAAACAAGAAAGATAATTTTTGGTGCCATCAACTAACCTTTCAGCTTCTCATCTTGGGGAGCTAATTTAGCAACCATATACACTGTTGTAATAGGTAATCCAGGACCAAATCCTGGTTCCTGCATGGATTTAAAGAATTCCCACTCCATTTCACTGGCAATCCCAAATCCTACTTGTTCCAAAGCCTACAATCCAAACCATTAAAGAAGAAGATAAAGGTCACCTCATCATCAAATCTAAAGCACAATTAAGATGACCCTGTGGATGAAATGATAGAGGTTTTGTTTTCATCAGAATTTGCAAGCTTCCAGTTATATACACAAAAACCTCAAAAATCTAAGAACCATCAGAGAAAGTCCCAGCTAAAGCAGTCCAGTTATCATACACAAAAGGATCATTCCATGGTTAATAAACATGATTGCTACAGGAAAGTGAAGGCTTAGCTGCTTAGTTCACACAGTACTGTTTTTAATCAAAGCAGCAGGGACATTCTTTGCCTTTAAACTTCAGCAAGAAAAAGATGAGATTATAGTTGACTAGAGAGAAATGAATTTGCAGGGAATCCTGTCAGGTAAAAAAACCAAAGATGTGTTCTTTTCGGAAAACAAGGCTGAGAAATCAAACAATTTGATGGATACAATCAAACAGAAGAATTTGAGATGAGCATAAACTGCAAAACCAATTTACTTATGAAAATGAAATTCAATACTATTTTAAGAATGGATAAGGAAATTATCATCAACAAGCGGTAAATGCACAACCTAATAAAACACAGGAAATGATTGCTCAGTCAAAACACTACAACAAGCAAATTACAATATGCAAACTTGTGATAATCATATACATGGATATAAAATATTGACTCGCAAAGAAAATTCAGTATCAGACATCTTGCTTAACCAACACATTCTATGAGGTGAATGAAGGAAAGACATCGGAAATATTTAGGCTGGAATTCCATTGGCATAGGAAACATCAACTAAATAAAGTGGAATGACATCCAATACCATTGTCAGAGCCAACAAGATTACAAAGAGCCGATCGATCTTTCACATCAAGATTAACTATATCATTTCCATCAAAACTAGGATCAGTCTATCAAAAAGTACGTTTTTTTTTATGTATACATGGAGAATAGATAACATAGAGTACTAATCCTTTTTGACATATTCTGAAAACATTTGTATTATTACCAAATGCCAAAAAGGAAAAAAGAAGAAGAAAAAAAAAAAAAAGGGAATCTAGACTCAAAAGAAGAAGTAAAAATACAGAAAGATAACTCTTTTACAAACCCATTAAGATTAACTTGAAACAAGAAAGGTTCATCCCTTGGACACAGAAGTAGACTCACAATTACACAGGAATGATGAATTTCTCAAATCACAAAGCAAAACCACTAAAGAAAGCCAGAGCACGGGCATATATGAAGATGAATTTTTCATGTGTCAGAAGAAGTACCAGAGTTAGAGCTGCATTAAGATCAAACTGACTTAAATTCAGATTATCTACGCAAGAAAATTCATGGGGTTTTAAGGATATTTGAGAGTGTGATAATTCAGCGGTTAACAGTCGATTTAACTCAGTAGAAGGCAAGTCCCAAAGATCAGAATCGACAAAAGAATCATACTCGGGGTCGTTGAATTTTGGGGGTGGAGTTTGTTTGATGAGGAGGAATTCTTTGTCGTTTAATTGATTCCTGATTATCAGGGCCAAGTTAGGATTTGCAGTTGCCATTGACGATGCCGGGAAACTATTTCGGGCGGTTGCTGGATACCGACACTGGTTTGGCTTTTGACCAGAGCCAGAAAGCGGGGTTTTAACGTTTAAGGCAGGAGTTCGGTGGTTGTTTGGAAGTAAGAAGGAAACTATGACCATTAGCTAGTTATGTTAATAATATGCATTTATACCTATCCCGACACTGACCCTTCTTGTCCGATCAAATCAATCCTAAATTTTCGGCCCTCTAA
>JAWZTD010000148.1:409576-419676 GCA_035221335.1 Echites panduratus | reverse complement strand
ATTATTATTATTATTATTATTATTATTATTCACATGAAATTGAAGATCTATTTCTTAACGCTTTGTAATCATCTGACGAAGAGGTTTTTTATTTTAATATAAAATTCAATATAAATTAAACTTTAATAGATAGTGTAAAGAAATAAATATGATTGAATTATTTTATTATTACCATTAACCTTTCAGTAATTTCCAGATTAATTAAGAATAATAATACGTAAAGATAAAAGTGGCGGAATTAAAATTAAAAATACACGTAATTTGGTCATGGCTCCACTGTGTCTTTGACTCTGACGAGGCCACTACGACCACCTCAGCAACCAATATTGCAAATCTTCCACGTGTCCAACTATATATTGCCTCACTTTATCCTTGTCCCTTCATTTTTTCATAATCACCCACCCAGCCTATACATACACCTATACGTACAAAATTTCACTGAGAGAAAATTCTTCTTCTTCTTTTGGGGGCAGACGGGACCGGATTACACATTCATGTGAAATCTGAATCTGAAATCACCAACTAGAATTCAAACTTTTCGGTGGTAAAAATAAAAGAAAAGAATTTTGTATAAATGGGGATGCCATTAACGGCGGCGGGGATGCAGAACGCAGGAGTTAGTGTAATGGCAGGGCCAGGGATGGGCATCGAAATGGATCAGAATGGAACGGTAAATAGGTTAAAAAGTTCATCGCCTATTCGGATTTTTTTGTTCTTTCACAAGGCGATTCGTGCGGAGCTCGACTGCCTTCATAGAACTGCCTTGGCTTTTGCCACGAATAGTAATGGTAATGGTGATATTAAGCCTTTGTTCCAACGGTATGGGTTTTTTAGGTCAATTTACAAACACCATTGCAATGCTGAGGATGAGGTGAGTACTTTAGCTTTTCTTGGAACTGTGAGATTTCGGAATTACTAGAGCTCAATTTACTATATGCATATTCGTGTTTGTATATGTAAGGTAAAAATTAGAGAAATTTTCTCTAGCTTTACAAACACATTGTGTGGCCGTCAAGTATGATCTGAGATGCTTAGCTTTCATCACCATATATTGGATCAAGAGATATTCAAATTGTTAGTGATGAATATCGTCCATAATTTTTCTAGTTCTTGGATAAATAAAGCTTGGAATTTTGACCACATGTATATTTTTATCCTTCAAATATCAGGTAATTTTTCCTGCGCTTGACATCAGAGTTAAAAATGTTGCACGAACTTACTCCCTTGAGCATGAGGGAGAAAGTGTGCTTTTTGATCAGCTGTTTGCATTGCTCGATTCTGATAAGCAGAATGAAGAAACTTACAAAAGGGAGTTGGCTTGTTGTACTGGTGCACTACGAACTTCAATTAGCCAACACATGTCCAAGGAAGAGGAACAGGTATTCTGTCGATTAATGCCAGCATTTAGCCTGCTATGGATAAATATTAACAAACTTGTTGAAGCTCTGATTGGGAGCTTTATCTTGCAATTATTTTATTACTTCTCTAACTTCAAATCATACCCTTGGCCTACCGGTAAATCATTATCTTTACACAATATCAACACTTTGTCTTGTTTATCATTGCATAACCTAAACGTGCAGATTGAGCAATATGTTAGAACTTGTCTGGATAAATCTAGCAATTGGTGTACTTATGCAGATCTGCTGTATATTGAAATTTGGCTATTCACCACATAGTGCACCTTCGGAACAGAGGATTTTTTGGTCTTCATACATGGACATATACTACTTTCAACTAGGGGCTGTAGTTTGCAGATATCTTTCTGCATTTCCATTTTCTTGGACCTACCAGTTGGGTCATTAGTTTCACTGAATGGCAATTTATGCTTGCTTGGCAGGTCTTCCCGTTGCTCATTGAGAAATTTTCATTTGAGGAACAAGCGTCATTGGCTTGGCAATTTCTGTGTAGCATTCCTGTGAATATGATGGCAGAATTTCTCCCATGGCTTTCATCTTCCGTCTCACCCGATGAGCGTCAAGATATGCGTAAATGCTTGTATAAAATTATACCAGAAGAAGAACTACTTCAACAGGTGAGAACCTACTAGTGCACAAAAAAATATGAATTAAGAAGCTTCTATCAAATTATTCTATTGCTGATTTTATCTCATTTTGTTGTAGATAATATTTGCCTGGATGGATGGGGCAAAGGTTACTAAAAAGCGTAGAGTTTGTGAAGAAGCTGTTGGGCCCTGTTGTTCATCAAATTATGAAACTAACAGCTTTAATAGACCAACTGAAAGTGGGGAATGTGCATGCGAATCTTCCAAAGGAACAAAAAAGCAGTCTATGCTATCAAAGACTGATATTCTAGAGCATCCTATAGATGAGATATTGCATTGGCACAAGGCCATTGAGAAGGAACTAAGTGACATAGCTAAAGCAGCTAAAGCAATCCAGTCATCTGGGGATTTTTCTGATTTATCCGCCTTAAGTAAGAGGCTCCAATTTGTTGCTGAAGTTTGCATTTTTCACAGGTATAATTCGACATTTGCCGCTCATTTATAAATTTTCTATGTTTTTTGTCCTGAATATGAATGTCACTGGAGTGGATCTGATGATGCAACTCTCAGTTCAACATGGCGTGGATGTGTACTCTCCAAAGCTTGTTTTCTAGCTAAAAAATTCTCCTTTCCCCCCCAAATAGCTACAAAAAGGGTTTTCATTTCATATAAGAAAAGAAACACAATCCTTTTGTTCAGGGTCTAAAATCAGATTAGGGATTTTGGAACAGATCAAAATCCGAAAGTATGAACTCTTGGAAACCCTAAGATCAAATATCAGATCCCTTTATGTATCATTTTGGCATGAAGCTTGCTGTTCTCATCCATTTTATTTGTGAAACTGTGCAGAGAACTTTATTTCATTTACACACGTCCTTATGCTCAACTTATGTTGAAATTGCAAAGAATTTGATGTAACTTGAATTTTTCCATCAAGCATAACCTGCTATTGCTAACTTGTTGAATATGTGCATAACTTGTCACTTGTGAATGCAGTATTGCAGAGGATAAAATAATATTCCCTGCTGTGGACACAGAACTATCATTTACTCAGGAGCATGAAGAAGAAGAGAATGAATTTGATAAGTTGAGATGCTTGATGGAAAGCATTGAAAGTGCCGGGGCAAACTCCTCTTCTGCTGAATTTTGTTCAAAGTTCTGTTCTCATGCAGATCATATAATGCAGACCATAAAGAAGCATTTCAAGAATGAGGAGGCACAGGTATGGTTTCTTTTGCACAGATTTGGAGAATCTATGTTCTTGCTTTTCTCTTTTTTTTTGGCTAAATGGACCTTTGTTTTATTTATTTAATTTTTTTTGTGCATTTACATTGCATTTGTGATACGTGTGTTAGTTATGCAGCCTCTTCAAGTTAAAAATTCCGTACAATTTATTAGGTGTTTTTAAACTCTGCTTCAGGTGCTTGAACTTGCCAAAAATCATTTTAGCCCTGAACTGCAGCGAAACCTTCAATACCAGAGCTTATGTATGATGCCTCTGAGATTGATTGAGTGTGTTCTCCCCTGGTTGGTAGGATCGCTAAGTGAAGAGGAAGCAAAATCTTTTCTTCAGAATATGCATATGGCAGGTTCTGTATCAAATTTCTTAATTTACCATTCTTAAAACACGCTTCTCTTTTTTCAGCTTTCTAACTTGTTTATGTAAAAATACAGCTCCAGAGTCCGACACTGCATTGGTAACTCTATTTTCTGGCTGGGCATGCAAAGGTCGTCCAAGGAGCCTTTGTTTGTTCTCTAGTACTAATGGTTGTTGCCCTGCAAAAGTGCTGACAGAAACCCCTGAGAAGTTGGATAAACTTTGCTGTGCCTGCAACTGTTCTAGAAGAATGGTTAAACATTCTCGAATTGGTCAATCAAATAATGAAGAAGGGCCACTCCAGTGCAGAGATTTAACATTAAGGGAAGAAAATAGTTGTTGCAATTCTTCAACAGGTGTAGAATTCCAGAAAGCATACGTCAATAACCAATCCTGTTGTGTTCCTGGGTTAGGAGTGAACGGCAATAATCTTGGTACAACTACGGGGAAATCTTTGCGATCATTATCTTTTAGCCCTGCTGCTCCTTCGCTCAACTCCTCTCTCTTCAACTGGGAAGCAGAAATAAGTTCAACAAGTAGTGGTTGTGCAGCACGACCTATCGATAACATATTTAAATTTCACAAAGCCATCCGGAAAGATTTAGAGTTTCTTGATTTTGAATCTGGGAAGCTCGGAGATTGTGATGAGACTTTCATTAGGCAGTTCTGTGGTAGATTTCGTCTCTTGTGGGGTTTATACAGAGCTCATAGCAATGCTGAAGATGATATAGTGTTTCCTGCTTTGGAATCAAAAGAAACTCTACATAATGTTAGCCACTCTTACACATTGGACCATAAACAGGAAGAAAAACTCTTTGAAGATATTTCATCTGCTCTTGCCAAACTTTCTCAACTTTATGAAAATTTGAAGTGTAAAAATACAACTGGAGATCAAAGCACTAGAGATTCTGATTCTACCACATTTCATAGTAGTTTGACAGAATACAATGAGCTGGCTACTAAGGTCCAGGGAATGTGTAAATCCATTAGAGTTACATTGGATCACCACGTTACACGTGAAGAACTTGAGCTCTGGCCATTGTTTGATAGCCATTTTTCAGTTGCGGAGCAAGACAGACTAGTTGGTTGCATAATTGGTACTACAGGAGCAGAGGTGCTCCAATCAATGTTGCCATGGGTGACATCTGCTCTTACACAGGAAGAACAGAATAAAATGATGGATACATTCAAGCAAGCAACAAAAAACACAATGTTTACTGAGTGGCTAAATGAATGGTGGAAAGGGACTCCGGCTTCAATTTCTCAGACATCATCATCTAAGAATAGTATGTCACCAGGTATCCGTAGTGCCATAAAATTTTTGCTTATCAAATTTCCAATTGATTCAAACTCCTCTGTGTTTCCTTGGATATATTTTATATTAGTATGAAAGTGTTGCTTCTTTTGTAAATTAAGTTAACTTTCAGGGATCACATTGTAATATCTCCTTCTGTTTTGTAGCCTATGATCTCCACGAATCACTGGATCAGAGTGATTATACATTTAAGCCTGGCTGGAAAGATATCTTCAGAATGAATCAGAATGAGCTTGAATCAGAGATAAGAAAGGTTTCTCGGGATACTTCTCTTGATCCAAGAAGAAAGGCCTACCTTATTCAAAATCTTATGACCAGGTTTGTATTTTTCTGTATCCATGGTAAAACTTTGATATTGTCCTTATTATGTGAAGTACTTACGGTATTGATGCATTGTTGCACAGTCGCTGGATTGCTACACAGCAAAAGTTACCTCATGCAAGGATTGGTGAGTCTTCTGGAAATGAAGAAATCCTTGGGTGTTCTCCATCATTTCGTGATCAGGAGAAACAAGTGTTTGGTTGTGAACATTATAAAAGAAATTGTAAGCTCCGTGCTGCTTGCTGTGGAAAGTTGTTTGTATGTAGGTTTTGCCATGACAATGTCAGTGACCATTCAATGGAACGGTAAGTTTCCGGAACATCTTTTTTCCTTTTTGTCCCTTTATCTAGTATGTTTCATTCATTATCCTGTGATTTTGCAGGAAGGCCACATCGGAGATGATGTGCATGAAATGTCTCAAGATTCAGCCTGTTGGACCTACTTGTTCTAGTCCATCTTGCAATGGATTTTCAATGTCCAAATACTACTGCAGTAGCTGCAAATTTTTTGATGATGAACGGTAAAATTTTCATTTCTGCTCTGTTTTTCTGAAATGTTTTTGGACATTGTGATTTCAAAATAAGTTTAGTTAAGTGCTTTGGGGAAAAAATACTGCCCAGTGAATTGTTATCCTAGATTGATCCATCAGAAGGCTATAGATTCTACTCAACTTTGATGCTTCTTTATGCAACTGCATATGGAATATAAATGATCTTTGTGAGTATACTTGCTGTGGGTTTTTGTCGCTATTGGTTGTCAAAATGTTGGAAATCAAGTTTGGCTGATTTTAGTTTCAAAGATAGAGACCAATGTATTAAATATCCTGTCTGTAATGTTCGAAGACAAGAAACGAGAAGATCTTCCAGGAATATCACTTTAATGTTGATAGGGAATTGTCCGAATTGTGCAGTAGGTAAATTCTATTGTATCGCCAATGATTTTTTGCCCTCTGGAAATTGAGTTCTTATAATTGCCTTGTTGATATGGGGATTCTAGATAGAGAATTCAGATTATTAGATCAACGTGGATGCCAAATCCATTTGACCAGTTTACCAATTAGTCAAGGTTCCATCCACACTCCTTCTGGTGGAATTCTTCAAGTGGATGAAGCTCTTTTGACCTTAGTTTAAGAGAAGGATAGCAGGAAGTCAACTTTGCTTGTGTTTTATTATTTTCAATTTTAGAGTTGGTCTAAGTTTCTGGTTATATTCTGCTGCAATGTCCTGAAACTGTTTGCACTTGTGTGTGTTTCTGACCTCCCTTTCCTTTTAATCCCTTAATTATTTCAGGACAGTTTATCATTGTCCCTTTTGCAATTTATGTCGCGTTGGCAAGGGACTTGGTATCGATTTCTTTCATTGCATGACCTGCAACTGTTGTCTGGGGATGAAATTGGTGGACCATAAATGCATGGAGAAAGGCCTTGAAACCAACTGCCCTATATGCTGTGATTTTTTATTCACATCAAGCGCAACTGTCAGAGCTCTTCCCTGTGGCCACTTTATGCATTCAGCTTGTTTCCAGGTTTACTATTTTATCTGCTCTTTACTTATTTGTCTGACAATAGTACTGAAAAGAGCTGTTTCTGTTCTAGAGTTGGTGCTTACACCGCTTTATTTTCTTTGATCAGGCATATGCATGCACACACTATATCTGTCCTATTTGCAGCAAATCTATGGGAGATATGTCGGTAAGGGGATGCTTTCCTCATTTATATAACACTGGATTCTCTGAAAAAATGTGTGATGTTTTTCCTCTCTGTCCCTGCTGGCAGGGTTAGGAGGAGAAGAAAAGAGAAAAAAAATTTTACTTCATCCTAAAAATTGAAATGAAATATGCTTCCCTTTAGTACTAGTTGTACTTGCTCATGCCAAGGGTGAAGAGTTTATTT
Source organism: Echites panduratus (assembly GCA_035221335.1). Taxonomy (NCBI): domain Eukaryota; kingdom Viridiplantae; phylum Streptophyta; class Magnoliopsida; order Gentianales; family Apocynaceae; genus Echites; species Echites panduratus. The sequence continues at coordinate 412,547 of JAWZTD010000148.1, read as the reverse complement.
TTAGTTTGCTCTTGACAATGGCTTTGATTCCCTTCCCTTCAACAGTCTTAATCTGGTTGCACTTGTTTGCTGATTAATCTTGTGATTCCCTCCTTTTCTACTATGAAAATTGCCCAAGTTATCTTAACCCCAAAGTAAATTTTTTTAGGGGGCTGACAATAAATTTTTTTTGTAAGTGTCCTCCTGTTGTTCCTTTTGACAATCCCCAAGCAATTTTGCGCCATTGGTTTGTTTACCTTGTCAAATGTGAGGTTCTGAAACTGAAGTTCCCGAACTTTGGTTTATTCTGCTCGATAGGCTCTTTTTCACAACTTGTTAGGTTATTCTGAATGTCTTTTTCTTCTATTCAGGTTTACTTTGGAATGCTTGATGCTTTGATGGCTTCTGAGGTGCTGCCAGAAGAATATAGGGACCGATGTCAAGTAAGCTATGCTGCATGGTTTCTTTTATCCTTCTGCTTTGGAAGATGACAACTAAAAATATTTATCAATATTTGGACTCATAATGATAGCAATAATGGCTTATCTGGTTTTCCAGGATATTTTGTGCAACGATTGTGACAAGAAAGGATCTGCACCATTTCATTGGCTGTATCACAAGTGCAGTTTCTGTGGATCCTACAATACAAGAGTAATCAAGGTTGACCCAACTCCTAATTGCTTGACCAGTTAAAACTCAGTGAAAGCCTTTCTCGATTGCCGTAGCCAGTCTGGGTGCATGGATACCAGATAACTAGAATTATCCACGAAAAAATCCCTTCGGTCTCAAAGTTTTGTCATTACCATATATATATGTAAGATTTTTTATTACAACATACACATTGTCAATATACGAAGCTTAACTTGTTCTAATACAATGTCTGTAATTTAGATGTTTGTCTGTTGCCATTCAACAGTTTGGCGCAAAAGTGCAGAGGAAAGGTGAAAAGCGCTTGGTTTCATTTCGTTTTAAAAAGATTTTGAGCAATTCCGGCTTTGGCAGCCGTTGTTGGTTTGCTTTTCAAAGTAGAAAGGAAAATAAAGGCAGCCTTTCTTTTTTTTGTTTTGCTCTTTTTTGTTGATGACATAAGGTAAAGAACAGCAGGTTTTAGATCATTTATGGTAGACCGATATAAAGAATGACCGGGTAAGTGATGGTCTCCTGCCCACACCCCGTTGCTTCATTGTCAAAATGGTTTTCTTTTGTATGATCGTTAAAGTTATTAGTCTAGACTTACAAAAGCATTTCCAAATAAGTTACTCTTACATCCACAATAATAAATACGCATCAAAATGTGACATTTATGGCATCCTGAGTTCGAATTTGGATAATCTTTCTGTGCTATTCTCAATGTACTAACTAACCTCCAAGAAAACCGTGTGCTGCATAATTGAGATTCGTATTCAAAAAGTTATTCAAATACACGTCGTCCATCTTATTTGTAAAGAAAAGATTTAGTAGTACAACTTTATTATAATGATATATTCATCATAGAGCGGCAGTTAATGGCTGTTTAGTTTTCAGTTACAGAGGTAACGCTAACCGTAACGGAACTATTGGAATCAAAAGGTAAATAAATACAATACAGATGGATTAGATTCGACCGGCTTTTGAAGTCCACTTCCACTTCTTCTGGAGTTTGTGTAAACGTCATTTGAGTGCCTTGGTATTTGAAGTTTGAACACTGCAAAGAATATTCAAAGCGTGGAAAAAGAAAAAAAAGAGGAATGGGATGAGTCTCTTCATTTTACCTTTGCATTAGTCCCTGATCCTGAATATGAAAGGACTCTTTTTTAAGGGGATAAAAAAACAAAAATTGTTGCAGGAAATAATTGGCCATGCTTTTCTACTGAAAAAAAGAACCTTGAAAGATCAAAGTAAATTCTAAATAATAGTTAAAAATATAGTAATTAATAAAATATAATATTTTATTTGAACAGTAAGCTATAATTAATTAAATTAAATGATGTCACACCTACTACGGCCATATATACACTACTATATAATCTAAAGTTTTTCAACCTAAAATATTTATCTATATTTTGACTTTAAATTTTGGAAAAGACAAATTGACCATCCAATAAAAGTCAAATGAATGTACAGGATCGACCTTGACCATCCAATATTTAATGCAATTTTCTCAATTTAAATCCATTAAGCAACGCTTTATATTCTTAGACTCTAAGGAAAGGGGAAAAAAAAAAAGAAAGAGAAAATAAGGAGACGTATATCAGTCGAAATTTACAGTTTTACCCCCACGAGTCGTTCAACTGCTCGCACATGGTCTCAAGACAATTGTTTTTTACTTTTTTTTTTGGTTCAAGAAATTGTTTTTTCTAGAGGCCCACCAAAAAAAAAAAAAGAAAATTTAAAATGGAAAACAAATATTGACGCCATTCTTTTTGAGCTTCACCGAGAATTTCGTGCTGTTCATTCTTCAGGTAATTTTTTTTCTTCTCTTTGGTTAGTTTTTCATCAAGTAAAAAAATCCCAGACTTGTATTCTTTATTGAAATTCGGATACTATCTGTTGCAAATCATTGTAGATAGATCTTTTTCTTAGTACTGTTTAAATGAATCCCAAGAAATTGAATTCAGAGATCCAAAATGTGTTGAATACGGTGAACATCTTGATTGTCTCCTTCAATTTATGAATTTTCTATGGGCTTTGTGTGTTTATGAATTTTTTTGTTTGTTTGTAATTTTGCAGACTATAGGGCTTTTGTCGGGAGATGGTATAGCAAGTGTTTCTTGAAAGTTCATATATAGAGGTAATAAGGGAGAGGCGGCAATTTTAGGGAAAGACTAGAAGAGAAGGTCTAAGAGGGTCAGAATAAAGGGTAATGGCGGGCTCTAAGATGGAGGGGCCATCGGCTCCGGCTCTAAGGAGAGATCCATATGAGGTCCTCTCAGTGTCAAGAGATTCTTCTGATCAGGAAATTAAGACTGCCTATAGAAAGCTTGCTCTCAAGTAAGTTAATTTTCTTTTTTTT
>JAWZTD010000148.1:372093-385974 GCA_035221335.1 Echites panduratus | reverse complement strand
GTCATCTTCTTGTTTTAAGGATAATGGTTCTATGGGAGGATAAACAGACCTTATTAGTCTTCCTTCCTCAGTTTTCCATGATTTTGTTATCATATTTAATTTTTGCCTTGTCTCCAAGACATAAAAGGTTGTAAACCATGGAATAAAATAAAATATAGTATTGTATTTGGTCAAATAATTTTTCATCAAAAGTAGAGAAATACCATTCTCTAAATGGCTTGTTGCTTAGTTGATTAAATCCCTCGCTAAGCATCAATCTAATTGGACTTCCTAGAGAAAAATCTTTTTTCTCTTCTGCCTTAAACTTAGGATTATTAAGCTTAGGATAAGGTATAGAGGTAACCATAATTTCCTCTAAATCATGATTTATTTGGATTAAATCTATTAAACATTAAAACTCATTTCCGAAGCACTCGGAAACAATCTATCAGATTGGTTATCATATATTCCATGTGGAATATCTTGCTTTGAGATTTTTACCTCATTTAATTTATTTCTAGTAAATTCACTACAAATTGAAGTTCTACCTTCTGTTGTAGAAAGAGGTTCAAAAATTCTATAATTTTCCATATTTGAATAAGATCTAATTAATCTTATTATGTTTGAAGGGGTGAAAGTTATTTCTACTTCACCATCTTTATGTTGAACAATTTGCTCAACATCACTATTTATAATTGGTCTTGGTGGTACTGCCTCAGGTACAAATCCAAGTTTCAAGAAAATTTATGTTTTCCCATTTTAGCAATTTACTTGTTGCCATTTTTGTTGTAGTTAAATTTGTTTCTACTACTACTATTTTACCATGAGAACTAATTTGTCTCACTTTTGGGCATAAAGTATTCATTACTTTAAAATGAATTCTATAGACTATTATTCTAGTTTACAATCCAGGTAAAAATTTATACCCATGAGTTTGAACTTTAAAACTTATTGCCTTAAATATATGTCTGTCTGTTAAAGATAGATTAAGATTTGGGTATACATTAAAATATATCTGTCCATGACTCAAACTTGTTTGAGCCACTCCCATCAAGGATAGTTTCCAATCCAGACACTTTGCATCTCTCAAAGTTGCAAGAATAGAGGCATTTAAACCTACTAAAGTTAATGGTTTAAAAGCAATATGGATCGGTCCAATATGGATATAATTATTTCCATTATTCTGATACTGCCTTAAGTCACTAGGAGACAATAATTCCAAATTTATTACTGTATCTTCTATAGTAACAGTTTGTTCCATAAATTTTATTGAATATCTAGATTTTAATTCCAAAGTGCCAAATATATAAATTTGGCTTGTAGGGACTGTCGGAATAGTCCACTTATTTAAGGCTTCCTCATCAGGGAAGTATACCTGCTCAGCGTTCTTCACTGAGGACTTATCAGAATTATGTCTAAAAACATTTACATAATTGTAATTATATCTTATCTAATTAAGTAAATAAAAATACATTCTTATCAGATGCTTAATTTTATTCTTATTATAATATCTTAATAGCTTAAAATGATAAGCACGTTTGTCAACGCTTTACATGGGCCTTACGCCTCATCTGCCCATTACGCGACCACAAGTGATGTCCCACTTATCATACTATACTCAATTTAAGATACTATAATTAGATTAAAATCTTCATCTCGTAAGTATAACTCTTCCTTACATAATTAAATAAGATACAATTAATTTAGCCAGACATGGTTCTGATACCAATATTACCAGGATAAAATGAATATTGAAATAAAAGTTTAAATAAGGAACTTACAGGGAAGAATTCACACAAGCTTGAAATGCTGAAATATTATTATAATAGAGAGACAATTTTCAAAAATGAAAACATACAGATATATATACAGAAAATCGGACTTCAAAGCCAGATTTAAAACTTAATCTATAACGAATTTCAAAATTTTAAAATCCATACAACAAGACAAACAAAAGTGGTAGACATAAGTTCCTACCAAAAAGAAAAGTAAATAAATGGCCTACATCTGGCCTCAGAAGTCAAACAAAATAATTATACATGGCCTATAAAACAAAATGAAAATTTTGAGTAAAAGAGAAGATTTTTCTTCTTATCTTCTTTACCAGAGATTTCTGCTATCTTCCTCAGTCTTATCCAATTTTCCTTTTCCTTTGTCGATTCTGGACTGAGTTGAAAAGATGAGTGCATCCCAGTGGTAATCCCTTGAAGCATCATTGTCTGCTTGAGACTCTCCAACTAGAAATTCATCTGAAGCAATAGACATTTTGTCTGTAACAATTGATTCACCCAAAGCTGAATAGAACTGTTTCTTCATATGTTCCATACATTTGATCGTTATTTCTTCTTTAGTCAAATGAGGAAACTTCCTTTCCAAATATTTCCTAATTTCATTAAGATCATATAAATTATCCAAACCATAGTCTGGTTTAATGTTTTCCTAAAGAATCTTATAATCCTCAATCTGTTTGTTGATTTCTTCAATAGTTTTCTCAACAAGCCATTGGGTCCACCATCTGAAATGAAAGGTTCTATTGAGAACCGGTATTCCCAATTCATCATGTGATGCCTTGACACCCCATTTCCATATCTAAGGAATACAAAATTCTGCAAAATAATGTAGTACACATTGACAAAGAATTATTCTTTCTTGATTATTTAAAAATTGATGATAATCAATCCATTGCTCATATTTAGCAGAGATGATGTCTGGTAATAATGACAATTTTGGACCATATTTTTTCCACCATCGATAAAACCATAAAGGTATGGTTTTTTTGTCCTGGAAGAATTGTCTTCCAAACTGGAAAAACCAAGAATGTTTTTTCTTTGGATTTTCATAGTAGAATGCATACGTCCATATCCACATAATCCCAATAATAGTATTGATATACCATATCTCATGGATTTCTTACTTGCCTACATTTGCTGGGTTCATTCCCCAATCTATAGGATTGAGTACTTTCAATACAACACATTTGGTATAATTAATAATACATGTTGTAGCATTATTATTATTATGGAAAAATGATCTGATTTCCGCCTTTAATGTTGATCCCAAGATAGTTACATAGTAAGGATTCTGTAACCCTGTAAGCTTTTGGCCCATATATTTTAGGAGTATATACCATGGATCCATGTTAAATCCTCAATTTCAATTGAAAGAATTTCTTCCTCATCTGAAATATCATGATATTAAATTTCAGATCCAACCAAATCTTTCATTAAGATTTGATGTTGAAATGTTTCTTGAGAAGATCCTTCTCCCTGATCGTTTTGATTTAAATAATCTTTCAAGTCTATTTTTCCTGAACTTGATACTTTTTTCTCAGCGGTAGAATACTTTCCCCTATTTGGTAGTTCTCTACCTCTGGGAGGAATATTTCCTCGTCCAGATCCTTTGTTGGGAAGATTGTGCATTATTTTCTTCTTTTTCTCATGCTTCATAAACCCTGTAAAATTCATGGGTCAAAAAATCAAGGAGAGAATTATATTCTCCTTTTATGTATTCAATATCAAAATCAAATACAAATAATTGTGTTTGCCAACCAGCCAAGATTTGTTTAGAAATTAGATTCTTGACATCTTTTTCAATAATCTACTTAGCAGCACTACAATCAATTCTTAATAAGAATTTATTATTTAATAAATCATCTTGCATTTTATTAATGCACGTAACAATAGAAAGCATTTCTTTCTTAGTTGTTGAATATTTCTGCTAAGTAAGATTCCATTTTCCTGACAGATATCTAACCAATTCTTCTTGATTAGTTTGGGGATTCTTTTGTTTAGGAATTCCTCCATAACCAATGTCTAATGCATCGATTTTCACTATTTTATCATACAGTAGATTAGCTAGTTTTAAAAATTGTAAATATTTAACCTTTTGTTTAATTTTTCTGACTGCCTCAGTATGACTGTCAGTCCATGGACTAGATTTCTTTTTTAATCTAGCATATAAAATAGCAGTATCTTCTGCTAAATTCTTATAACATGAAGAAATATAATTAAGACTTCCTGAGAATCTTTATAACTGCTTTATATCAGTTATTTCATTTAGGAATTTTGAAGCAAACTCTATACTTCTGTTTATAGGGATTATTCCCCCCCCCCCCTAATGTTATGTCTTAAAAACCTTATCTTGGTTTGAAATATTTTCATTTTATGAGCTGATATTACAAACTCATTTGTTAGTATCAAGTATTTTTATTTAAAAAAATAATAATAGTTGACCGTTAGATATTTAATTAAAACATTTTATAATTTGATTTTCGTAGCATTTTGTAACATTTATACGTGTGTGTATATATATATATATATATGTACACATATTTATTTATATAAAGACTTTATGAACAAGTTTCAAGTTAGGTCAGACTTTCCAACGACCCATAATCAGGCCAAATAATAAAACTATAACAAGCCGAGTAACTATCTGAAAGGCCCTGACTTGTTAAAGACAAAAACTTGCCCTAACTGGCAGATTCCCACCCCTAGATATAGATGATGATGCTTCCGTGTGCATTGTGGCACTATATCTTTAATTTAATGATGTTGGTGTGGATTTTCTAATGACTTGAATAAACTTGATCGAGTTAGAGGACCTTATAAAATTTATTTTCAAAAGGAGAACAATATGTGATGGTTACTTGTAAAACAATAAAAAGTTCTTTCAAACTTACTAGAAATGTAAACCCTTTTTAGCATATGTTCACATGTTTGTAAGAGATCCACAGCAATTTTAGTGGGGGGAAAAAATTGCTAATTTCATTGTTAATGATTGTTAATCTTGGGTTATTTTCTTTGCACAAAAGACGAGACATTTTTCAGTTTTGTAAATATTTTTAAAATAAATCAAATCTACTATTGCAAATTTATTCAAGTGTCAATGGAGAAGAATTTCTCTCCTGCTTTTCAACTCTATGAAATACATCCAAAACCCACTCAACAAACAAAGTCCGAAATTGTTTATAATTCACTGAAATATCCTTATTTCTTTACTAATTATAAGGCATTCTTAGTAATTTAATAAATATTCTCTATGACCCCTTAATAAATGGGAAGGGAGAAAAGAGTACAACAGCGTCTAGGTAGAACAGCAGATATTCTCTTCAACATTTTTATGCATAAATCCAAATGTTAATTCCCCTAGTACTTGTAGATGTACAAATTTCCAAATCAATTAGAAAATGACAGTACAAATTTAGTTTATAACCTCAGCTATTGCAAAAGAAGCTACTTCAATTACCACAATGATAAAAAAAAAAGACTAACTACAAATTTCATTCTTGAACCATTTTACACATAAATTCATAACAATGAGATTCCAAGATCCTGAACATTAGTAAGAAAATTACAAGACACTACAATAGGAACTACAAATTTGAAGCAGAAAATTTTAGCTGCTTCAATCTAAATATATCTGTTGCCCATAATCACAGAAAATAGACAAATCTGACTGAAGGTCTGCTCATATCAAAATGAACCAGTTGAGGGTGTAAGATGTTTTAGCTTGACATCATGACATTGTCAATTGACTGTAGTGCCTGATTGGCAAAATAACGGACATCAACATCAGGATCTTCTGCAAGCTCTACCAAACACGGACGTATAGTTTTCTCCACCACCTTCACATGATTGAGAGAATAACCACAAAAGTTGATAAGAAACAAAGACATTGAGGAGATTCGACGAGAGAAGAACAGTACTAGAATAGTAATGCGTACCGATTGGTCCACGATGGGAATAAGGGACTGCAATACCTTAGCCACATTGAACTTAATATTTGGTACCCTGTAAGGAGTGAATTTCAAGACCAATAAGTTGCAAGTAATTACAAAACACAGGCAACCACATCTCTGATAAATCATAGGGAGAAACTCAACCTGTCCTTGGAAGCAGCAACGACAATTGGCAGCAACTTAGAACATGTTATCTCAGAGCCCATAACAGGTGCAAGCAGTGAAATTGCACGCAGAATAGTCATTCTATACAAGTAATGTGGGTTGCTTGTCATATCCAATACCTGCAATAGAGGTTTCCAATCCTTCACAAGAGAACAATCCAAATACACTAGGAAACTACACTTATAAAGCAACCACCCTCTATAGGCAAACTTCTTGTTCTTTCCCTCAGCAGTTTTTTTTCAGCTTAATTATCAATTTAACCATCAAAGTTTTACTTTTTTGTCAATTTGATCATTTAACTTTCAAACATGTCAATTTGACCACACGATTTTGAAAATTTGACCTTTGAAAAATTTCACAAAGTTGTACAGTGAAATTGACAAAAGTCACAAAGTTAAATGGTCAAATTGACACATTTAAATGTTGAATGGTTAAATTGAAAAAAACATACAACTTCAATATTGATACTTATGTCCTTTTTTCCCTTTCCTCTTTTTGTTTTGCAGACATACAGCTCTCTAAATACCTGTTCCCTTGTGAGTATAAATTTATTAAGCATGATGATGATCAAAAAGATGAGAACCAAACACATGAATAAACCCCTGACAGGCTAGCTGAATTTTCTAAATCCATTTGAGTTGAGGTTTTTTTGGGTGAGGATTTACAAAAGAATTCTATCTGTATATCCTCTAATTTAAACATCTAACTTGAATACTACTGTTTTGCAACGAATTAGAATCATTCAGGAGAACTGAAGCTAAAACCACTTTCCCAAAGGTTAAATTCAGAAGTGAAGTAGCAATCAGTAATTGTTACTTAGGCTCTAATCCTTAATAGAAACCCATCACTAAGACCAATTTTAAAATTTTTAAGTGTTTCAGATCATTTACAACTTCTATAAAGATACATGTTCATCCTAAGGACCTTTCCCCCTCGTCCAATGTAAAAAATCTGTATATTGACTTGAGTATAGAAAATTGCCTTCAAGACTGTCAACAGTATCTCAATAAAAGAAATTATATCTTCTAAAAGAATAAATTAGACAGACCTGAGGAATGATATGCTGCATAGCCCACTCCGGACCAAATTCTTCTGCAAGGCGTTTCAAGTTATTAGCAGCAGCATCTCTAATCGAGTACACCTGTAAAGAGATAACCATAGCAGTAAATCAAAGGCATCTTGATTGCTACTATCAATTTTCTGCCATATGAATATAGAGAAAATATGTTAAGGAAAATCTTTGACAGGATTTCATGTACAAATTATCATGTCTATATGAACATAGAATAAAAAGTGGGGGAAAAAAAGGGTCATAGATAATGCACAAAGGGAAACAGAAGGATAGGAGAATTGAAACCACGGCAGCAATATTAATTAACTTGCAAACTTACTGCTCTGATGATATCGGAATTCTTCAGAGCTTCTACATCAACTTTAGTTATGTAAAACAAGTACATAAATAAGACAAAATCTTACTTATATTTAACAAATATTCAAACTATATATTTCAGTCTGAAATACCTTGTCCTGTAACCACTGCATGCAAAGTGCACCGAGCTTATCATCAAAAAACCCTACACCTAATTGACTAGCCAGCAAAGGTATGTATTCTATAATTGCAAGCCGGACTCTCCAATGCCTATCCTCTGCAAGCTCAACAATAGCTGGCAGCAGAGATTGTGACAGCAAATCGATTCCAATAACCTACGAGACAAATTAATTAATGACTTTAAGATTTCAAAGGGATTAAAAAATCCAAGAAATAAAATATAGCAATGTGGACAGATTAAATTACAGACAAAAGATATTTCAAGCTCCAAACAAATAGTAGATAAATGAGAAAGTGAATATGTGAGAAGGGCAATGAGCATCTATGTTCGATAAAAAACATATGCATCAGCACATATAATGCATTAGCAGTGAAATAGGTATGTATTTCCAATCACAGGACTAAAATGCTTAGGTCCTTTACGATATTGATTATCAATCAGCTTATTGGAAGAATATGAAGCAGCAAAAAAATAAAAACCGTGTCCAGAAGGATTAAACAACAGAAAAAGTAAGGGAAAGGAAAAGGAAAAGGTAAAACTGGAAAGCTTGAAAAATCACAAACCTGATTGACTTGATCTAGCTTGCTAATGATATTGAGGCGCACATCAGGAAATTCATCCTTCAAAAGGGAAAGAAATATTGGAAGAAGTTGTTCAATCGTCGCATCCTTCAAAAGACAAATCAGAGTAGGAAGATCATCAGAATCCATCTAATCATTCCAAAGGTACATTTAAATCTGATACAAGCAGATAATGGCATGCAGATGTTAACATCAACATTCATTAATGACAGTTTTCACTGCCAATCAGCAAGAATATCTCCAGCAATTCATAACAAAACCAACACAAGACGTAATCAAAAAAGGCAGCAAAGCAATGAACCACAAGCAGAAAATAATTCAACTAAACACATCCAAGCCTGAAGCATCAAGAAAGGAAATAGATACTCATAGGCAGCATTTTTCTGATATGAAAACACAAGCATTACTAAAATGAAGTGAAATCAAGGTGTCCAATAAAAAAGAAGATGGCAAGACTTTGGATTAACATTATCACTGTTCTAAACAGAAGAAATAAGATGCACTTACACGGATTGAGGATCAATTTTGTTACTATGCAACAAAGAACACGTCAAGTCCATCTCAGAATTGAAATAATTATAGAACGAGAATAAATGTCTCAGGGTGATGAACCAGTTAGAAATAAAGGGAACACGAATTAGATATTTTTCCATCCCAACTTAACAAGCCTTCAGAGATAATCCCAACAATATGAAACCAGAAATACAGATCACATTACCTTCCCCAGTACAGGAGCCATCCCCATAATAACAGAAGCCAAAGCTGACCTAACATGCTGGGAAGAATCTGATGATAATTCCTAAAAGATCCAACCGAAGAGTTATAACACAGTGGAAAAAGGTATCAAACAAGTCAGATACTGCAACCAACTAAGGCAAGGTTGGGGAAAATTGCATGTCTAGTGAGTACCTTAACACAGGGAAGAATATGCTGAACAGCATGTTCTGGAGGAAGAATACGACAAAATTTGGTGACTTTTCCAGCAGCTGCTATGCGTACTTCGGCTTCATTATCACGAAGTAGTCGCACATAAGCAGGAACCAACTCCACTCTAAATCACATCATTACACAACTATCACTTAGTCATTGGTTGTGTTATCTCATATGAAATGATAGAAGATAGAAAATTGCAAAGAACAAAGAAACAAATAAGAAAAAGAAGCTAAAAGCAAATAAAAAAGTATGACAATATGCATCAAGAAGTTATTGTAATCTAATCAAAGCAAGCATCATAGATCAAAAAAATTGATCAACAAAGAACCACAGAAAAAAATCTCCAACTCATTGTTGCAAAGATCAGTATGCCGAAAAATGTTTGCTAGGGTCTGGAGTGAAATTAAGTAACATCTCGAAGTTAAAGAAAATACATTTTTTTTAAAAACGGTTATTTGACCAATAGAAGAAATAAATCAGGTGAGCAAGGTGGGGGGTTGGACGGAAATATGAGTTACAGACATGCAGCAAAGGAAGTACACATCAAAGAAGCACCTTGTAGGTTCAGGTCCAACAGCTTCACAAAGCTCATATAATTGATTCGCAACCATGTAGCGAACACGCCAAGACTTATCCTGTTAAATGACAAGAGAAACGCAAAAGAAAAAGCATCTTATGAGATGCATGAGCTCAAAAAAAAATTTATTTAGCAAGCAAAAGCAAATATTTCAGCATGATTGAAACACATATCCTTTAGAAGAACCACCACTACAGATGCTCAGACCAGCAATGGGGTAACACAGTGCTTTGAAAATTGTTGCTTAATCAAATTCCTAGATTAAGAAAAAGCCTCAAAGAAAAAAACCTTAACTTCTTAATGGAAATTTCCAAAACTACATAAATGAGACACTCAAAACAGAAAATATACCATTCAGGTATTTAGAAATATTAACCGACTATTCTAATAGTCTTCTACATTCTCAACCAAACAGAAGACCACCGGAAACCCAATGCACGTTTGAAATATCCTGTACAAAAAACTATGCAAGTCTTTGTATTGAAAAGTTAAAACTTCATGCTTCTACCATGGCCTTAAAAAACAGCAGACCACACAGATACAATCATCCTCTTAAGGCTCTTCAAATCACTGTCACATCCTATCCAATAGGTGCATCAGTATGGTTGTTATTACAAAACCAGTTTGCAATACAAAAATCATACAACGGGATAACTCCAAATGCAGGGTTATACAGAAACTCGTAACAAATGATGTTTCTTTTCCTCGAAAGGAAAAATTAAACACACCAACTCTCAAAAGCGGCTAGGAGTAAATGTCAAACAAATGTTTAAATCATATAATTATAAACCCATAGTATTGTTAAAAGTATCTTACATTATTCATTGTGACTCCTTCAACAAATTAAGATCTAAAGTCAAGAAACTCAAGTGTGATATTTTCAACATGCAACGGAAGTGTAGTAAAGATAAAAACAACTTTCTTATAATAAGGCACAAGTACATACAATTATTCACCATGCAGAAATGCCATCAAAAATAGTGTCAGAGAACTGAGGATTTAACAAAGGCCCAGGAATATTAACGGACGCCATTCACTAGTTATGGATACAGACTGCTAAAATGAATGATATCACTAGTAACAAAGAACTGAAAACTCAACCAAGGTCCAGAATGATGACATGCATGTCGTTACAATCATTGAACTCAGCATACTATTTTCTATAAGCATCATGCCGGCATTTGTTTGCCATGTCGTTTGCCTATAAAGCATCTTACTATGGGATCAGTGACTTTGTCAACTTGGAAAATAGAGGATTAATATACTCATACATGGATAACTACAACAAAATAAGATGCATGTAATTTTGCAATAGGCATTGGAAGAATTGCAGAGGATTCACCTGAGAGCCATAAAATTATAAAGGATGTGAGAAGAAGCATGTTTATCCATTGAACATAACATCATAACTTTCCTAAAACCAAGTAAGCACCTGTAGCTAAAAAAGAGTAAGATGTACAAATGTCCATAAGAAGCACCTGGGAGAAGTTGACAATGACTGGAAGAATGTGTGCAACACAATCTTGGGGTTCCAACAGTTTTCCAAGAGCAGCACAACTCTCCACAGCTAGTAAACGAACAGAATCTTGATCTAAACATAAAAAAGAACCTCAGCTTATATAAACCACATATCCACTAAATCATTTTGATTCTCAACACTTCAAGCCCTTTCATCATAACAAACTCCAAAAACGATCAATTTCGACCATCTATTATTTCTCTACTATATTAGATTCAAGAGCGAATCCAAGCTATAAAATCTTTTGCCAAGAAAAGCAAAAATTATGAAAATTAATTCAAAAAACAAATGATTTCTAAGACCTTTTAAAGCTAAAGACAAAGAGGTGCTCTTGAAGGATAAGTAAATAAAAGAACGACTTTGACCAGTTTCATTCTTTCCCCACTAGTCTGTACAGAAAGCCCCCGATACTTCCCCTAAATATCCACAATAGTTTCATGGGAAAAAAAATCCACTTTGGTATCCAAACTTTAAGTGGTGGGATCTTTGCTAATCCAAAACTTAGCATTGTCTAAATTGGCCATCTGAGCTTCGTAGTCAGAGACAAGTGGGGCAAGACAAGGTATAGGAAATAAGGAAAGGAGCTGTTCTTATGTAGAACATGCACTAGATTTTACTTCAGCTAACCAACTGAAAGAAACAATTATGTAAGAATATGAAATTACCATCCTGTGTAAGATCCTCAAACATCGACATGATGTCAGTCTTGAGATGAGCTGCTTCAACAGTCGCTGCAAACTTTCCCAAGTTCGTTGCAGCAGCTCTTCTGACCATGGGCATATCATCTTGGCACAATTGACTGTATATTGAACGAAGCTCTGTCTTCAACATCTCTGATGCACTTGGATAAGCAATATGAAATAGTCCACATGCAGAAACACGAGCAGTGAACCATTCTCCAGCCGCTAGCCTCTAAATGAAGAAATTAAATCATGTCCAAAAGCAACAAATAAATAAATTGAACTGGAAATTTTTAATTACATAAAAAAAACAATAACTAGAACAGAAAAGGTCCCCAGACCCTCACACAAGGATAAAGATTTAATTTCCAGAAGACCATCAAGAAAAGAAGAACTACACATAGACAGTTACCGTGGACAAAAGAAGTTATACGTCAGCACAATTCTTTACCTGTATAAATTGACCAATGTCCCCAAAGGGAAGCTACAAAGCTGACAAAATAAACAGAAAATCACTACTTTACAAATGACAAAAGTAGATCATCTCACCTTCACTAGAGGGATGAACCAATCAACTAGGTCACGTTCCCTCATCTGGGATCCAATTCTACACAATGACTCCACAGCTTTATCCCTCACACAAGTTTCCTCTACCGTGCAAAGAGTCTCCAGAGGTGGGAGCAAGATGTGGGCATGCTCGACACCTCCAACATAAGGAATGAACACTCCCAACTCCTCTGCCATTGCCAGCAGCACCTCGTCATCATCATCATTGTTTTCGCTTAAAAATGGAATCAATTCTTTCCTGGTCCTTTCCTCTCCAAGAGCTCGTGCAATTGTGGACAACCTACGGATAGAATTTAGCCGTAACTGAATATCATCATTCTTTAGCTCATCTATTAGCACTGCTATTGGGTACAATGGCTCATCCACCATCGCCATTTCGCCCTAAAACCCAGAAAAATAGGAATCAATAAGAAAAAATTCCCATTTTTAGAAATAATCAGAAAAAAGAAGAAAAAAAATTCAAAAAGATCTAGCTTTACCATTTCTGAAAACAAAAGAAATGATGAGTCAATTTCTTACGTCCAAAAACACATGCTCAACCAAAATAACGACTACAGCTTTAAAAGGAATTATCTAATCAAAGATCTCTAAACAGAAAGAAAAGAAATCAGTAATTCAACCAAAAGAATGATCGCAACCCAGGAAACTGCATCCACAAATCATTTCTCAGATACAAATAGTTCAATGAAAAATATTTTTCAAACAAAAAGGGAAAGAAAAATATAATTCTAATATTTGAAACAAATTTGAATGCCGGAAATCAGCTAAGCAGAAGAAGGAATAAAACACCATAATAATTAAATCAAAATTGTTATAATTTCATATAGGAATTAACAAATTAAACCAGAAATAGCCAAATGAAACCATATTACTCGTGAAAGTAAGATCTGAGGAGGAAAACCTAAATTTAGCAGAAGTGAAAATATGAAAATATACAGTGTGGTGATTGTGAATATTAAAGGAGGGAGATTATTTGAAAGAGAAAAAGAGACCGGTGGCAATGTCCTCCCGCAGGCTTCCTCAGATGCGAAGGCTTTCTTCCGATGGAAAGAGGATGGAGAAGAAGATCTATCGTGGATTTTTCTTTTTTTTCGTTGAAATATTAGATGGGTTTATTCCACTGTGATATAGGATGAAGACGAGACCTTTGGTTTAATCGGTGAGATTGTTGGGTCTGAGGAAGACACCCGGCCCATTTCCTACTCTTTTCCTTATTACTTTGTTGATCCAAGGGCCCAATGTCTGGATCAGAATAGTTCTAAGAAACTTGGCCCATATATATAGAAGTAAAAACATAGCGCAAAATGGTGAGATCCGAGGATACACTAAGTCAAATGTTAATTAAAATACATATTTAAGATTGGATGGATAAAATTTTATTTTTAAATAAAAAATATATTCCAATCGTTACATGTATTTTCTGTGATTGATGGAGAATGTCAACTTGGATAGTGTATCCAAACACACCCTAATTCTTTAACTGGGGTAAACTTGAATTTTATTAAGGTTCAACATTATCTATAATTAGTAATTTTTTCAATGTTAGTTGCAATTTTACATTAATTAATAAATTTATATTATATTATATTA
>JAWZTD010000148.1:356009-368874 GCA_035221335.1 Echites panduratus | reverse complement strand
TCATTCTTCGATCCCTCTTCTCAATTTCTCGCTGCATTTTTCCAAACCCTAACCCTAAATCCGAACATTGGAATTTCTATTTGAATTTAATTCAGTTCTAGTTCAGAATTTAAGTTCATTAATGGCCGGCGACTCCAATGACCCCACTCGTCGCAAACATCTTCGTTCTCCTTCCGAAGATGAAAACGACTCTGAAGAACCTTATAAACGACGGAAGCATCGCCATCACCGTCATCATCGGCATCATCATCGGCATCATCACCACCGAAGCAAGAAACAGGTTGAGGATGCAACTGAAATTGAAGAAAAGGAAACACGGCAAGAGGATAAGAATGGCAGTGATAGCGATATGAACGATACCGTCGCTGTAGGTCCTGTGATTGGTGAAGCTGGTGCCATTGTGAACGGTTTAAGTTTGGGGATTGATTATGATATGGAGGAAGGGGAAATCATTGAGGAAGCTGAGGTCGGTGATACCTTTGGTGGAGGTGATCTGAAGAAGGAAGGCTTAGATTTGGATGCAGAAACTGGTGAGGCCGATATCCGCGGGGTTGATTTTTACAAGTTTAAGACGGTCTGTTCTGTTTTCCCTCACTTATTTTTATTTGTTTTTGGTTAAATTCATCTTGTCTTAGGGTTGACTATACTTCTTTTAGTTACTGAGAAAAATTGGGAAAAATTCTCATAAAAAAGAAATGTATTTTAAGTAAATGCAGCTGAAATATCACCTCTTCTCTTTTGGTAATCTCATTTTGAATTGCAGGGTTTCTAGGCAACCAAATTGATAATTTTCTTGACTTTGACATTTATACTGCATCAAGTTGCTACTTTTATTCCATAATTTGTAGTTATGTCATGTGGAATGATGAACATTTTAGACATGTTTTTCCAACCAAGAGATGAGAATTTTCAATTCAGTTCAGATTTTGCACCCCACTTTTACATTTTATTCCTGGGCAAAGTTACTATAGGCGATTCCTGAAGACTGATGGCTATCAATGGATTTGTAAGAACCAATTTTCACATTGTAATTTATTGCCTAGTTTTGCTATTTTTTGTTTTCTATGAGGTACTTGACCAAAGGTTTGTGCTTTTAATTATTTTTTGTCTGATATTCATTTGCAGGAAGTTAATGTATCTCAAGAAGTTAAAGATGCTGTCAATAGAAGAAGTAAAGAAGTTGAGCCACCAGTCATGGATGAGACAGGTAAAGAAGAAATGACTAGTACCGATAGAAAGAAGCACACTGATGTCGATAGGGTCAAACAGTCAAGAACTGACTATGTTTCCAATGGGGAATTTGTGCACCAATGGTCTAAAGATGTCTCCCTTGTTGTGGAACATGGGAGGACAAATAACAAATATGCTAGTGTAGATGATCTAAGGGATCAGAAGAATGCTCTGTCATCTGAAAGTCGGGGGAACAAGCAAAGAGGTTTATCAAAGTCTCCCTTTCATAACAGAGACCGGGAGGAAGGTCATGGGAGGTGCTGTTTGAAGTCCCCTGGTCATTCTAGTTGGAGATCTCAATCTCAGAGCAGTCTTCGTGAAGCATCACAATCGGATACACCGAAAGAATATGATGATGCATATTATTCAAAGAGAAAGTATAGGAGTGATTCAGATGATGAACAAGTGGTCAAGCCTAACCGGGACTATCGACATGGAAGTAGAGATTTGTTTAGGGATAAGGAAAGGGAGCGCGGTTCTAGTTATCATAGGAATGATAGTCAACTAGATAGGCATCATAGCCGAGAAACCCGAGAAAGAGATCGAGATGGGAGCAGGGAGATGGATAGAGATAGGTCAAGAGAGAGGGAAAAGGCCCGAGAAAGAGGGAGAGAGCGTGGAAGGGAAAAGGAAAGGGAGAAAGAAAGGGAAAAGGAAAGGGAGAGAGAGAGGCGGAGAGAATTGGAGAAGAAGTGGAGAGAAAGGCGGAGGGAGCAGGACCGGGAGAGCATCAAAGATAGAAGTAGGGATAGAGATAGGGAAAGAGAGGATGACAGGTCTTTTAGGCATCGTAAATATGATGACTTGGATGATGGTTATGGTGGTCGAAATAGGCATGATGATTCCAGGAGTAGGAGATATGGTGAAACTGACCGTGGGGATAGCCTAAAAAGAATCGATAATTTTAACAATCCTGACAAAAATTTACATGAAAGGGACACCGAGAAGTTGAGAAGGTATCTCAATTTCCTCTTCAACGGTCAATCTTGAGCCTTCATTTTTTTGTGTTTTTATTTGTTCTATTCTATTATTGATTGCAGAGATGAAGAGGAACAAATAGCATATCAAGAAAGAATTGAATTGCAACTTGCAGAACAGGAAGAGGATGATCTTGAAAAAATTAAGGAGGAGAGTAGGAGAAGAAGGCAAGCCATACTTGAAAAATATAGAAGTAAGAAGGTGCCACAACAACTAGAGACTAAAATAGAAGGTACAGGCATGACTTGTGCTTCTCTTTCTTTTTCTATATATTTATATTTTTTGCTTTAGTTAAGTCTTGGTTATTCCATTGCCTCTTAGTGTAGTTCAAGATTTACTGGGCACATTTCTGGTTGGATTTTTGTTGAGAAGCTATTTGGTTTGGTTTTATTCACATGCATTTTGGCGGATATGCTTATATTTTCATCAAATTAGTATGTCTTTGTGATATGTATATACATGTGTGAGAGAGAGCACTAGTGTGAGTTAAAGGAGAAAATTAATTGCCTAGATATTTCGAGTAGCTCTATCCTTGGTTATTGACTTATAATATTTATTTGCTGCTCCTGTTGACTGTCTCTACTTTTACTTGCCTATGCCTTGTTTATTTGATTTTATGTCATTAATTTTTAAACAGTCAAGGAGCAAATAGCAGAGCAGGCTGCAACAGCACCAGCTGTTAATGTTGTTCCTGAAGTTATTGATGGTCGAAATGAAGTTGCAGATAACGTAGTTGCTGAACCATCCTTTTCTGTTGGAAAATCCCCTCTATCAAATGGGCTTTCTGCTATGCAGAAACCTCCTGATGCTGGAGGACTAGGCGCTGGTAGTCCAAAGGTCAGTCTTATTTTCTAAAACTATTTTGAAAGTTCTGTGCATGTTTCTGCTTGTTCGAACTTCCAAAATCCTGATATTCTTCTTCTCAAAACTCATTACACTTCTCACAATGCTACTTTATTTTTTTCAGAATATTGTTGTCTCTTGGTTGAGTGTATTTTTTACCTCTTACTGACACTTCCGAAATTGCAGAGTGAAAGGTCAGCTGATATGTTCTGTGATGATATATTTGGAGAATCCCCTACTGGAGTTCGTAGAACTGTAAGTGTTATGCTAGTGCTAACATATTTTACCATTAGAAGATTGAATTATTGTTGCCACTCAAGCGATTGGTTGGTCTTGGAAATTTTCCCTTTGCTTTGTATGTTTCGAATATTCTTTTTCTGTTGTTGGGAGTGGAGTCGTTTTGAGGTTCCATGTCAATTTGGATTATCAGTTCCATTATTTTGCAATTCTTCTAACTTTTTTATGTCCTTCTAAATGTTTCTTAGGGTAAAGGAGATGGATTAGCTATTGAAAGAAGTGGCCTTCATGACAATTGGGATGATGCAGAAGGATACTACAGTAAGTGATTAAGCTCACTATTTATGACTGTCTCTATTCTTCCATTGCTTTTATTCATGTTTGTTACTATGTTTGCCTTTGGTAGTCCTTCCTTGCACTATGCAAGTCCGCTTCAGAAAATGCATGTAATTACATTGACCTTTTCAAATTAATTCTCGACCTCTCTCTGTAGGTCATGCATTATTGTCTTTAACATGAATTTTGGGGGCCAATCTCGCTTGCGCTAATGAGTTATAATAATCCACTTAGTGACTTATCTGAATCCTGCTTGACTTTTATGTGGTGTGTCTACTAAAATGAAG
Source organism: Echites panduratus (assembly GCA_035221335.1). Classification (NCBI taxonomy): domain Eukaryota; kingdom Viridiplantae; phylum Streptophyta; class Magnoliopsida; order Gentianales; family Apocynaceae; genus Echites; species Echites panduratus. Next base: position 364,963 of record JAWZTD010000148.1, on the reverse strand, counting down.
TGAAATATCTCATTTTCCTTTTTGGCTGCAGGCTATCGTTTTGGAGAAGTACTTGATGGTCGGTATGAAATTATTGCTGCTCATGGTAAAGGGGTCTTTTCCACAGTTGTTCGTGCAAAGGATCTGAAAGCCAAATCCGGTGACCCAGAAGAAGTGGCAATCAAAATCATACGCAGTAATGATACCATGTGGGTAAATTTATTATTCTTGTCTTGATAGATGTTTTAGGTCATATCTTTGATTTACTTTATTGATTCATGAGGACTTATTTATCTTTTTCAACTCCTCTGCCTAGGTATAAGGCTGGTATGGATGAGCTGGTCATCTTGAAGAAGTTGGCTGGTGCAGATCCTGAGAATAAACGTCATTGTGTTCGATTTATTTCCACTTTTAAGTATCGGAATCACCTCTGTTTAGTTTTTGAGTCACTTCATATGAATGTTCGCGAGGTTTTGAAGAAGTTTGGTCGTAATATTGGCCTCAAATTAACCGCTGTAAGAGCATATGCAAAGCAACTTTTTATGGCATTGAAGCACTTAAAAAATTGTGGTGTTCTTCACTGTGATATTAAACCAGATAACATGCTGGTACGGAACATTACTTTTCAACTTCTCCATCACTTCTCTTTCTGTTTTTATTCATTTCTGTTAACATTTGGCTATACTAAACTTCATTTGTTCATCTCCAGGTAAATGAAGCAAAAAATGTCTTGAAACTATGTGATTTTGGTAATGCCATGTTTGCTGGTAAAAATGAAATTACACCTTACCTTGTGAGCCGTTTTTATCGTGCTCCTGAGATAAGTAAGATTCATTTCTCTTGTCAATTTTTTTTTTGGGTCAGGGGAGGGGGAGTTTTATCATGATATTTCGTCATTTTCTTCTTGATTTGTATTTGTATTTTTTTCTATGCTTGTTAACATCTTGGTTCTTTTCTAAATCCAGTTCTAGGCTTACCCTATGATCATCCCATGGATATGTGGTCAGTTGGCTGTTGCTTGTTTGAGCTTTACATGGGTAAAGTTCTCTTTCCCGGATCTACAAATAATGACATGCTTCGGCTTCATATGGAACTCAAGGGTCCCTTTCCAAAGAAAATGCTTCGTAAGGTTAGAGATTTTTGTCAATGTGCAATTTCCCTCTTGTGAAGTGTTGCATCTCAAATTTTAATTCCACTGAATCACAGACTTAGTATACATACTGGAGTATAATTGCTCACCATGTTCATTTTTGTTTCAGGGAGCATTTACTGATCATCATTTTGACCAAGATTTGAATTTTCTTGCCACTGAAGAGGATCCTGTTACAAAGAAGGTGAGCCTTTAGGCACATTATGTTAATAATTGCCGTTTTACTGAATTTTAATAATGGCATTTATCCTGTTCTGGCAGGCTATAAAGAGGCTTATACTTAATGTTAAGCCTAAAGATATGGGGACATTGATGGTTGGTTCTCCTGGTGAGGATCCAAAGATGTTAGCCCATTTTAAGGATCTTGTTGAAAAAATTTTTGCACTGGATCCTGATAAAAGGATTACAGTGTCACAAGCGTTGAGCCATCCATTCATCACGGGCAAGTGAACAATGATGCTGATTTTCTGATCACAGAAATGCTGTTGGGCTTGATATTGTACATTATAATATGATATACATTTCATTCAGTTCTAATCATTCAGCATTAATCTTTCTCTCTTCTCTGTTCTTGCTGTAAGAGCTTTCAAAACAGTGGTTGGCAAGGTGGAGCCCTATTGATCTGATGTTTGATTGGGAGAGACCTCAATCTTGGCGGTTCTGTCAGTGGAATGTTTTCTGTTTCTATTGTAAGATAACTCGCCAAAGGCGTATCTACCTCTGTATTGTTCTTAATGTTGAGCATTAAGAAATCATTTAATAGAATATCCTACCTTGTTTTCTGTCTCTATAGTTAGAGTTACTCATTGTACTCTGGACAGAATGCCTGCTGCTCTATTTGCTTGCAGGCCTTTCATATTCCTGAAAATAGATTGGTAGGGAATAAATGTGTCTGTGAAAAAGCACAATTAGAAATTTGTCTCTCTTTTCGTTTTTCGATCGTGATCTGTTTGAGGGATAGTGCTTTAATAGATGTTCTTAGCTTGGTTTCATTCTTTTTTTTTTTTTGTTTTAATTCTGAATAATTTAGGTCCTGGAGAGTCTAATTGAATTTTTCATTCAGGATCTGATCACTGCTATGAGGCAACCGTTGAGTGCTTTAGATGCTTTAAAGGCAACCTGGAGAAGGTATCTTGGTTTGTTTGTTAGGAGTTTATTCTAGCTCGCCTGAAATTTGCTGTTATTAAGTTATTGTCATTTTAAATTCATGGTTATGTGTTGTGAAGAGGCCTTTCTCTGAATTGTCTTGTATTTCATGTGAATTTTACTGAATCATCTGGATGTGTCTGCTATGAAGCATGTACTGTTTGTTGTGGTGTTATATTGATCAGTGTTGGTCGTAATGAAAGAATCAATCAAACAATCTATATTGCCTGTTGCAATTGAAACTGACTTTGCAGTTCTAGTGCTTGTATTTTGAATAATTTTGGCTTCTTGCCTTTTGGTAGTGCATCCATTGCTTCTTTTTACTTTGAACACCTTGTGATTCAGATTGTTTGACTGTCTTGTAAATCTCCCTTCTTCCTTTGGTGTGTATTCTAATGAAGTTGCCTTACTTCTGATCTATGACTCGGCCAATTTGGAGGAAAATTGCCTGGGAGATAATTCGTTGCTGGTCTGTGCTGCTGTATTTTCAAGTGAGTGATCGTATCTTTGTAGAGAATTGTTTTTTCTGTTAGATTTCTTTGAGGTATTGGTTTTATTATTTCCTCTTTTAAGTTTTTGCTGAGAGAGATATTGGTTTTATAACATAATATTATTTATTTATTTCTTTTCAGGGTATAGCTTATCCATTGGGGACCCTTGTGAGTACCTTGTTTTCTCTTTTGCCTTTTTCCTGGTTTGAGTCCATCGTACATGTTGAACCATTTTTCTTACTTATTTTAAAATAATTTTTTTGTATTATTGTATTTGTGTCATTAGTGCAATTTCTGGTGGCTATAGTTCTATGCTGTTACGGCAGACCCTGAGACCAGGCTCTATTCATACCTGATTTCAGGCATCCCCACCAAGATAAATAAATAAATAAAGAAATACCCAAATCTGACCTTGGGGGAAGTTGATTGTGGTTGAGTGAGTGATTTGAATCCAACCATTTTTAGACCCATGGATCATATATAGAACATGTTTCGACCTGAAAACACATGGGCTTGGAGAGAATAAAGCTGATAAATATATGAAGACTGTCTTAATGTTTTGTGCCGAGGCTTTGATGGTGATGGGATTTGATCATATGGTTGATTCGGACGATTTCACTTTGATGGTTGTAGTCTTGTTAAAGGTATTTAGGGAAGTTTTTAATCCTTCAAATCTCTTTAGAGGGGATGCAGTTTATTTATATATGGCAATAGTTTGATATATATATATATATATATATATATGATATCTGTTTTTATATATATATTTATATATGACAATAGTTTGATATATATATATATATATAAAATATTATGAAACAAGAGAATGTTCCTTTGATGTTGTTAGATGTATCTGCCTGATAGCTGTGCTTTTAAGTTGCTGCATGGTGGTTAGCTGATTTAAGTGCTGAATGGCATTGGTTCTATTTGGACAAACTTCTAATTTCTGAAAATTAAAAGTTATGTCTTCATTCAGTTTCTAAAAGTTTTACCTTTAAGTTTCTAATAGTTCTAAATCTTTTTGGATAACTAAACTTTGATAATTTTTCAAAAAGTATTAATATTTTAATATCTTATAATTCATAATAAAATTACAAAATTAATCTTGTTATTCATCAAATTCTTCCATCCTTGCCTTTCCTGACTAGCAGCCATCGTTGTCATTCCTGCCATTTATACAGATCTCATTTTTTTTCTCCTTTCCTCCCAACAGACCAAGCAGGAAAGCTTTCATTGGATTCCTGTTTTTTTCTCCTTCCTCACACAAACCAGGCACCAAGCTTTCATACGATCTAAATTTCTCTCCTTATTCCTTCCTTCCATCCTTGCCTTTCCTGACTAGCAGCCATCATTGTCATTCCTGCCATTTACAGATCTCATTTTTTTTCTCCTTTCTTCCCAACAGACCAAGCAGGAAGCTTTCATAGGATTCCAGTTTTTTTCTCCTTCCTCACACAAACCACAGGCACCAAGCTTTCATACGATCTAAATTTCTCTCCTTATTCCTTCCTTCCATAAACCAAGCAAAAAGCTTTTACCAGATCCCAATTTTGTTGTGGATATGAATGTTCAGAAGTTCCCAAGGGATTGGGTTTTTCGGTGACCTATCAGTAAAGAGCAGATAAACATGGAATGGTGGGAGAGAGTATGTCAGCAACATTTGTTATTTTGCTGCCCTTAAGATTCGAAAGCAAAACCTCATTTAGGGAGATTGCTAAAGTCTGCTATACAGTGAACAAAAAATTAAAACAACCTAAAAACTGGTCTGAGGACTTTTCTATTTTCTGAAAACAAAACATTTTTCAAAAACTAAACCATTTTCCTTGGATCAATCACTGTCCAAATAATTTTTAAGTTTTTCAAAAGTGAAGGGCTTTACCAAATGCACTTATTATTGTCGCTTTATAATGTATGCTTCCTCTGTCTAAAGTTAATTTCCATGTTTCTGTTTTGGAAAGTTAAAAATTGAATGTTTGCTTCTCTAGATTGATATATTTTTCATCTAAAGTCAGAAGGGGCCTCCTCAATTTAAATATTCATATCCTACAGACCAGTCACATGAGCCCAAACCTAATCACATTAATATTAATAATAAGGATAATGTGGTAACTGAAAGACTCATCTGAATATCTGTATCATGTAGTACTTTGAGGAACAATAATGAGTTTTTCTTTTTGGCTGCTTGGGGTATGTCTGGAGTTTTGATTGTCTTCAATCTATAAGATTTTTAAAAACTTAATGTTAAACACTTGTCCTTGACAGTAGAGGGTTACAAACCGGATTTTTTTCAATGATGAGCCTGTTGGAAGTTGATGAATGTATGCTCCAAAGTGGACGTGTTGTATGAGTATTAAGATCTTGATCTTGAATATTACATGAATATTATGTCCATAAGTTACAATTCCAATTCCAATTAAAGTTCTTAATCATGAATATTGAAATCCGTGAAAGTTATTCTCAGATATTTGAATGTCTAACTTCCATTCTAATCCTATTGTAGTTACTACTAGACTTTCTTTGTGCAGTTTGAACTCTTTTTCATTGTCTCATTTTATTTTGAAATACATTACACTTGCATGTGTCCATGCATCATTTTAATATTTTTGCATTGTGTGAAGGCACGTATAAATCTCCTTTTTCTACCTACATTTGGAAATTTGTACCAGCATATTAGTTAGATTGTTAGTTTCCGTCTTCTCCACGGTTTGTGTTTCTGTTCTCAAGGAGTGCCTGAGATACTTCAACTTGAGGCTTGATAGGGTATTATAATTTTATGCATTAGGACTAAAGATGAGGGTCTGTTGTTGTTTTCGAACTGTATCTTTGTGATTGATTGGTCTCTGTGACATAAATGCTGCAAGACTGCTAAATGTCCTTTATTCTATTGAATTTTTTGTTAAAATATGGAAATTGGATGTGATTTGTGTTGTTTTAAACGTCTTTAACATGCACAATTTGAAAAATAGAGTATAATTCACGTGTTATTGTAACTTGGAATGATCCGATGATGGAAAAGAAGTTGAAGCTACACAATGAATTCATGAGTGCAGCATTTTTGAATTAGTGCCTTGTTACTAATATGGTAGGTTACACTAGGAATATCTGAAACGTGTGAATATTCTGGTATTTGCCATTTTGCTACTGACTTTCTGGTTAGACTTATGGAAGCAAATCTATTTATACAAGTCTGTTCCATGTTCACAATTTGAAGGATATATGGTATATGACATTTTATTAGGACTTCGAAAATCTATGTCTAAGAGTAGTAGTGAAGTAAAAGGAAATTGAACACAAAAAATTCCTTGAGTAGCATGTTGAACTTGAGCTCAAATTCATGTTTTGCCATGAAGAAACAGAAGGTAGGAGGAGTTTCCGTGAAATCTGACACTTGACAAGTTGCTTCTTTTAACAGAGATAGACATGCGTGCCTTTTCGTCCAGGTTTGACTCTTTCACAGGTTATAAGAGTGAAGTCTCTAGTTTTGCACGTTTTGTGTCTGTTTTTCTGAATTATTAATTTTGTGAGTGCTACTTTGTGTGCTCGAAATAGGTAAGGGGTGGCATTCCTGTCAGTTTTAGATTTTGTGCTAGTTTTTTTGGTTCTCCTTGTGCTCCCTTGTAGCTATGGTACTTTGTACCGACCTATCATCTCATACTCTGATTTTTCTCGTCTCTTTAGACTGTAATTTTGGCCGAAAGAAATTGGGAAGATGTTTGCTGTCCTGAGTTTGCCGAGAAGGCTACTCTGAATACCTAACGCATTTCATGTTGGCTTTTGCCATTTGTTCAATGAATGTTGTAGTTATATTCAATGCTTTTTTCTTTTTTTTTTTTTTCTGTTAACCTAATGGCTAGTTGTCCAATTGGTTATCCGGTTATTATGCTCCTAGGTAGGTTGTGGGTAAAATCTGACTAGTTGTATATCAGATATATATATTTTTTTAAACGAGAAATCCTAGTCAGAAAGTACTTTTGCTGTTTCAATTCAGAACCAATCTCTAATAAAAATCGTTTTCAAAATTTTTTAACATTTCACTTCTCATTTTATCCCAAATTTATTTTCGTCCAACCAAATTCAAGTTTGTAGAGGATACATATACCCCATAATAAATGAACTGGAAATGCTTGCTTAATTTTAGCTGACAAAATGTCAATTTCAATCGTGTGCTGGTCGAGATGAAGATTTGATTTTTAGGAACTGTTTCATTGAAAATTTTGGTTTGGTTCTAACTATTAAAAAAATTTGAAAGTAAATTCGGTTAAATTTTTTTAATATCTAAATCATAATAAACAATTGAATCTGGTAGTACGAGTTGTCTCGCTGAGAAACTTGAATATATATATGCATATGTATATGTATGTTTATACCTAGGGTGACGTGGAGTGCATTGCACTTTTTAACAAAGCAATTATATATTTTTTTATTTTTTTAAAATTAAAATCTTTAATAAAAATTATTTTTGCTAAATATATTTATATAAGTTATATCTTTTACAAATTAAACCTTGTTAGATTAAATTTAATTTTTTTTTTTTTAAATAAGATAGTTGATCATTAATTTTGACATGCATTTCATCGAGTGTAATATTTGAAAATGTGATATTGAGTATGGTTGTTCAAGTATGTGGGCAATATTTAAAAAATGGATAAAAGATTTAAACCCTTTAAGATTTTTTTTAAAGATATAGTTTATAAATTAAACTTTAAAAAGATGAAGGAAATTTAAGGAATTTGATTAAATTTTAAAATTTGAAAAAAAATTTTTATAAAATAATTTGATTTTTTTTAATAGTTCAGTCTTTCATTAAATTTTTAACCAGTGTCATCTATAATTTAGGCAATGTGTCCATTATAAGATTTTTATTAGGTGTGTGTGTGTGAATATGAAACGTTGTGAATGCCCAATGTTTTAAATGGATCTATCTAGAAACATTATATATGTATGTTGAATATATGAATAACTCGGTCATCTATTTTATGCAAGAATATTATTTATAAAGGAAGATTGGCCTATTTAGTCTCTAAAATTTAAAATCTTGGACTATATGGTCCCAAACATTTTTTTTAGACATTAAGATCCCTAAAATAAAATAATAGAATCTTTTTTAATATTTCCGGCTAATTTAAACGAAATGCTAGATTAACAATTTAAGGTTTAGAAAATTTTGGAGGAGGTAATTTCCACCCCATTTCTGATACCCACCTCGACCCTGGCTAGACCACGCCACCCTAATCTATTTCATATCCTTAGTCTTTATATGGTTGAAACACCCCTCCTACCCCGCTCCTCTGCTATTGGTCAAAAATTGCCTCTTTCTCCACACAGCAAGAGATGGACACCTGAACACTCGAGTTGGAGCAACAGGAGTGAAAAGGGTGTCAATTGCCATTGTGGGAATGCAGCAGTGATGAAGACCTCCTGGAAGAATCTCAACCCAGGAAGAAGATTCTTAAATTGTGGAAAGGGTCGGATAAGTCAATTTTGAGTAAGTTGGTTGTGTCCAATTGAAAATGTGATCTTATGATTATGGTGGATCGGTATTGCATAGGGCGGTGCAAAATGTGGTTTTATCTCATGGGTGGATCCTCCTATGTGCGAAAGATATGTGGTTATGATTCCTGGGTTATTGAAGAAGATGAGCCAAATGGAAGAAAAAGAAGAAGCCACTCGCAAGAAAGTGAAGAAATTATGGGTGTCATTAATTGTTTCTTGGATAATATTTGTAGCTGTTCTTATGAAGAATTAGTGAAGATTTGGCAATGAGAACTAATTGGTCTCGTCACTCGTTGCATTTTGTTAACTTGTATTAACACGGTTGAGGAATCCAGGTTACCTTGCTATCAGACTCATCCTTTGTCTTAGTTTAGACTTATCAACCACTAATGTAAACTTGTACTGAATGATGGTGTTTGTATGTTCGTAGGCTCATGTCTGAAACTAGAGCCAATTATAATGTAAATGTCTAGTTTTAGTTCTTGAGATGATTGTTGTGTTAATGTTTTTGTTTTAGCATGTTTTGGCTATTCTTGTTTATTGACAGACATGAAATGAACAAATGCAAACAATGAAAAAAGGATCAAACATAATAACTGAAGAAATGCTAACTAAACTGGAAATGCTTAACAATTTAACAAACCTAACCAACAATATCTAAATAACTACCTACAAAAAAGGAAGACATTCCACAT
>JAWZTD010000148.1:286503-297940 GCA_035221335.1 Echites panduratus | reverse complement strand
ATTAAATATTCTCTAAATTTTAATTTATCTTTTATAATTTAATTTATAAAAAATATTTTATATAAAAGATTTTATTTTTTCTTTTAAAAAAATAATAATTAACTATTAATTTTACTCATTATAAACTTAAATGCACTTTATTATATTATTATATATATTTAATTTTTAAACTTGTATAAATAACATGCTTTTTTAAGTTTTGAAAATTCACTTACTAAAAAAATTAACACTATCCCGAAAAGCCCAGAATAAAGGTAACCACTCCACGGCCCAAATGCAATTCAAGGCATGCGCAAATAGTACCTCTTCATCTTCCTTTTGCTCGATTCTTGACCACCAATCCAATCCCCCTGGAGGAACTTTTCCATCAATTACTATCATTGTTGTCCCCTAGCGGAATAAGAGAGAGGAACCTCCCAACTTCACCGCATGAATACATAAGAAGCAGCCATACGGTACCAATTGCGAAGCCACAAATCCCAACATGTGGATCTGTGCTACATCGCCTCTACCACCTTCCACATCACCGTGGCCATACAGCAGCATAACCACAACCACCAAATTCCCCCGGAGGCTCTTTTCACTCCCCGTCTCCAACCAGTTCCGGCAACCAGAACGGACTCAAAATGAAAATCCAAAAGCTAGCCTCAAGGGCCAATCCGTTCTCACTGCTTTCAAATCCAACGCAAACAATCAGTCCTCCGTATCCCCTCAAAATTCACTAGGACATCAAAAACAGTTGAGTGGCTCTGATGTGTTGTGGGCATTAAGGAGAGCTGCCGCCGAGAAATCCAAGAAAAGGAAAAAGGACGTACCCGTCACTTCTAATGCTCCAAGGGTCGGAAATGGACAAGACAAGGCTGCCGCTGACTACAATAGCGTTCGCCCCTTAACCATCAAAACCGATTGGAGTGTCCGCCTCGAGCAGCTGGATAAGAGACTCCTGCAACTTACAGATGCTTGACAACGCTAGCATATTTTTCCTTGGAGGATTTACCCTACCGAATTCTCATCTCTTTATGTGTACACTGGGCAATGGCCACGGAAATATTGAATATTCTTTCTCAATTCTCCATATTCTTCTGCACTGTTAAGCATTATTTCTTATCTCAACAGAGCCCATATAAATATTATTAGCTTTTCTTCTTTTCCATCGTCTAAGTGAGAAAAAATTTGAGCACGGTAACCGTTTTAATTCCTTAGACAAACTATAATCTCACCTTCATCTAATCCAGTTGAACAGCCGAATACCATTTGCAGCTAAAGAAGATGAGAACATATAATACCATCTAAAAAGATTAGATATTTATTTTAAAAAGCCAATGACCAAACCAACCAGTTATACATGTCCATAATAAAAGCACGTAGTGTGTCCGCCACAACTAACTGCAAAGATTCAACTTCACTAACCTATTCAACAGCATAAAGCACAGATATTAAAGGCATTGGCACCTTCCTTCAATCTGAAACCACAAAGCATTGCTTTGCACAGCTGCCCACACAAGCATGGCAAACCTGCTCAGCTTGCGGGATATAGGCAAACAAGGCAATTGGGGACAGTTCAGTGGTTCAGTGGCCTCGGGTCATTAAGGCACCTAAAAATAGGTTGCGCCAATTGGTTAGTTCTGAAAATGATTTCATCTCTAGTTTCTTTTTTTTTTTTTTTCACTTCATTCTTTCTTTCTTTTTTGACCTATTGACCTGGACTATTTGTTTTTCAACCCATCTAAAGATCTGTATAAACCATGAAGGCAGCAGCGGGAGGTGAAGAGTAGCTGGGGCAATACTGTAATTCTTGAAGTTCATGTAGTTGGCCGACTTCTAATAAGGCCGATATCGTCTGTTACGGCCAGAATCATCACTGCTGCCACTAGTTCCTCCCCGCACCTGCGGTCCAGCAGCCCCATTTGTTCGATCATTTCTTCTAGGTCTTACTGCCGGCATCTGCACTCCTGGCTGCTGACTGCAGCAAAATTCATAATCAGAAACAAGGATATATTCACAGAAGAAAGATCCACGATAGAATCCAGCTTACAGAACATAGCCGATTCGACCATCAGGTAAAACCATTGGTACCATCTGCATACCCGCAGGCATTGGTCCCCTTCCATAAATCATAGGCTGTATATGGTAAGTAGCATCAGCCTCCTTGTGTAAAAAGCAGACATTAACAAAGACACAGAATTCAGGGGACAGGAGAATAACCACCTGCTGAAATCCAGCAGCTGCACCATATCCAGGTGCCAAATGGCCATAGGGAGCCACAGGAAAAGCACCATATCCAGGAGGAGGTATAAAATTAGGATGTGGAGAAGAACTAGGAGGGTTAGCCACATCAAACTTCTTTTCTGCCTGAGGCTTTGCAAAAACAACTTCCAACACCTGACCTGTAGTACATACAAAATGAGTATAATTTGCAAAAATATATGACCATAAGTCCAAGGAATGAAACAACAGTACTGCTGGACTTTCGGCACAGAAAACTTCTTCTATGTAATATAATTCCTTTCACAACCTCATCAGTCCCAGATCTAGAGCTTTTTACACTTTAAATTAGATGATTGTCATTAAAAAACAAATAATAAGTGAAGAATATTGTCATAATGATGTAGGCCACATATCAAACTAATGCTACCACTAAAATATTGTATTACTGGTACATTCCTGATCTTTTCAAGTTTATACTATTTGAAATGCTTCAAGGAAATAAAAAGGTTAGGGGTACTTACATAAGTTTAAATATGGATAAAAAAGAGTTTGTGTTGATAAACAAAAGGAATTGGCCAAGAAGTCCCGTTAAAACAAAAGGAGATGCTTGACAAAGTTAAGACTGATGCCAGAGAAGTCTAAATCATTAAGACACTTCCGATGCAAGGGTACAGATCTAAGCAGTAGAGGATCTCAGTGGAAATCAGCCATAGAACAGCACAAACAAGTTCTACCTGTAATAAATAAATAACAGTTTTCTTTGTTTAACATAACAAGAATTCATTATTCATTAATTCAGTTTCTGTTCATAATATTACTCCTCTAACCACTATGCATGTTCACATTCACACAAACACACATCAGTGAACATTTTTGTATGTGCGCCCCACATGTTCAATGGAAGAATTATTAAACTAAGCAATGTTCAAGAGACTACCATTAACTTCATATTTTTCTGTCTCTTTGACAGCTTTCAGTGCACTTGACCTCTCCGCATAATGAACAAATCCGAAGTCACGTTTGCCTCCACTTTTGGCTGGTGGCATAACTACTTTTGTAACTTCTCCATGACGCTGAAATAATTCCTTCAACTGTTCAGTAGACGTATTCTCAGGTATGTTCTTCACATAAAGAGCCTTGACCTGAAAAAGTTAGCAAATGCTTGTCAAATATTGGTCAAATCATGAATTTTGGCATTAGCAGAATCAAGCCAATAATCTAAGACAATTATCTACACATGATTCTGCAAACTACTACTTCAAAACCTACAGCTTGTCAGCATAGAGAAAGTTCCCATGTAGTAGAGAGAAGTTTCATGATCTTCTGAAGATAAGATGAAGCAAGTAGCCATATTGACAGTGTAGACTTGGACGCTTGGAAGGATTGCCTCAAAATCATAGAAAAATTCCTCGATAAAGGAAGGGAAAAAAATCCAACTGAATAATGGGAGCTACAAAATCCAAAATTTTCTGTTTATGCCTATACCAGCCAACAAAATTATTACTGATATGTATCATATAGAATACACAAGATGCAGTTTGCATGTGGAATGAATCTAAACTACTGAAATTTTAAGCTGTTAATCATGCTTTCAACTTTGAAATACAAAATTTGCACTATTCACCACCAACAGAATGGTCAAAGTTCTTCCACATCAAGCAGGTCATATGACACTAAAAATTAATATTGGGATCTCCATTTTAAAAATCTCAAAATCCTGGTTCATTATTGTGTTAAAAATTAAATAATTATAAAACTAAAACTAAAAAGGGCTTTTGGTCGATTTGGTCCCACATGTTTGGGCCAAACTATAATATGATCCCAAAAGTTTTTTTTGGCCGTTAAAAGTCCCTCAACATATTATCGGTAGCCATTTTTGTTCCAACTACCATTTTCCAACAAAACACTCATCTGAACCAGTCATGTTATTGGCACAGAATAATTTTCTTGGAGGCAAAATTGTCAATCTCATCCTTATTGCTCAAAATCTAACCAACCCCAAGGGTTGTGAATGGATTTGGGATGTCCAGTTAATTTATTTGGGTTTTGTTAATCCAAATACATCTAAAATTTCTTTTGTTCTTGAACAACATGAGTTGGTTGGATTTTGAACAGCAAGGATGAGATTGACAATTTTGCCCCTAAAAAATTATCCTGTGCCAGTAACATGACTAGTTCTGACGAATGTTTTGATAAAAATGGTAGTTAGCACCAAAACGACTATATTGAGGGATCATAACGGTTGAAAAAAAACTTGTGTGATCATACCATAGCCCAAACATGTGGGATCAAATGGGCTAAAAGCCCTACTAAAAATCTAGTATATTAAGGAATCCTTTTCAATGGAAAGCAAGTGGAACTACAAAACACACACTAAACCAAATCATATTAAAGGTATTTTAGGAAGTTCACATTGCCTTTCAAAATTAAGGCCAGTTCTCACTTTGCCGTCCAAACTTCACATATTATCTAATAATATCTAAATAGACAAATTAGCTAAATTGGTCATCTGAAATGAGTGGCCTATGAACAATGGTCAAAGATTTTGAACAGCCATCTATGATGTTGAGTTAACCGTATGTAATATGCATGAGATGACATTACTTCCAGTAGCTGACTTACTGACCAAACAGTTAGAGATGTCAAACAAACAGAAACTAAATGCTTAGATATCAATTTGACGAGTGAATTGGATAGGAATGTAGATGTCAGCCATAATTTCAGATGCCAGAGTCAAGGTGTTCCAGAACAATTATCTATCATAAACCTGCTGTATTAAGCACAACCAATTATTTCTTTCATTACTCAAGAATAGATAAGTAAATGAAATTTCATACGCTTGTCATAAGAATACATCAACATATTAAACAAGTTGAGATCACATTAAAATCTGAATGGACAACAGCACCTAAAATGACCCATAGAAACTTCATACATAGCTTCTGCATAAGTGGAAAACTCTTGTAACTTATCACCTAGAACAATACCTGAGCAGCAGCTGTTGAATGATCTGGGGTAATCTTTGGATCAGCCCAGCTGACAGTTGGAGTATTACCGTCAAGCTTAAAACTAACATTTGACATCCTCTGCTTCGAGAAGTCTGCACAGGCATTGTTATAATATTCAACAAAAGCAAAGCCACGATTACGGCTTGGATTTTGAGGATCCTGTATCACATAAGGTATTATGAGATGAGAGTGAATTCACATTAAAATCCCAATGATTTCCTTTCAAGTTTAAACAAGAAAATATCACCTTTATGAGCTCGATGTTTTCTGCTCCAGGACCAGTCTCATCAATGATTTTCTTAAAATCACTATCAGTCCAATTCTTAGGCACATTACCAATAAATAATCTATATTTTGTTTCTGACAACGAGCATCTTAATGTTCTACCCTGCAAATGTTGATACGGAGAAGTTAGAGGAAGCAAAAGCAACAGAAGTAGATGACAGCAGATAGGAGAACAAAAGTTACCTTGAATTCTTTGTTATGTATTTCTTCAATGGCCTTTTGGGCAACATCTTTTGTTTTAAATGCCACAAAGGCAAAGCCTTTACTTTCACCCGTATCCCTATTTTTCATGACTCTTATCTGCGAATTTACAAAATGTTACTGCTATATGTAAGAGATGTGGGAAAAATTATCAAGGGGATGAACTTGCAATTGATGGATAACTGACCTCAAATATTTCACCTATGGGGCCACAAAGATCCCTCAAGTCTTCTTCAGAAACATCTCGAGAAATTCCACCAATGAAAACTTCAGACCCATGAGGAGGAAGAGCTAGAAGTTCAGTATGCTTACTGTTATCTCCAATATTAGAGGAAGCTTTAGGTTCCTGTTCATCTTCCTCAGGTTCAGTGCCAATGTCACTTCTACTAGGTTCCAACAAATGCTCTTTCCCACTGTCCCCATGAGTCATTTCCTCATGTTGGTCTTCTCCATTATCTTCACCCCCTTCTCCAGATGCCTCTTCTTCTATCTGCTCTTCCACATCATCATCCTCTTCAATGTAATTGTCATCATCAAGATCCACACGGTCCTCAATCTCATTGTTATCTGCCATTATTACTTCACCTTTCCAGGTCTTATCATCCAAAACTCAAGTTCACAATCAATTTCTGCAAGCTCAAAGTTAAAAAAATCATAGAAGTGATGTAGTGGCAACTTGCAAGATGCAGAAAAGCATGTAACATGAAGAGCCTCAAGAGGTAAGCTCACAGACCAAGAAAATCTGAATCCAAATAATATCAATTTGTACCTTATTCTGAATAGATACATTCTCCAACTAGAACTCCACAAAAGCCAAAACAACCGTGAAAGAGAATGAGTATGTAATCTAAACTAAAACTACACTATTTTCATAGTAATCCAATGTAAAACCAAGCCACCAATGAAATAGATATATATATACATAAAGAAAATAAAAACCCTGCTGTCGTTAGCATTAGTTGAAAATAAATTTGAGTTTTCTTTTGACACCAATAATAAATGAGAGCCCCTAATGGTGGGAAAAAGAAATTCTAGAACACGTAAAAGGATTGCACCAATACCCAAAGAGAAGGTTGAAATAATTGGCATGCAAGAGATGATCTTTGACACAGTAAGAGCAAGTTCTTCATTGAAGAGATTAAAGTATTTAGGAAAAGCAGACAATTAAAGCTTAGCAAAAAGTAAATAACGAACTATTCAAAATTTCGGACAAATAGGAGAATCACTAAAATACTGATCCACTCTTAACTCAAGCATTAGAAATTACTGGTACACTAGAGAACCTGAAGAGATCTTATTCAATTAAAAGAGAGAAAATCAAGAAAAGTAAAAAAAAAGAACAACCCGAATACGAACCCAGCCATGGTGCCCTGAACATATCCAGAAATTCAACAATTCAAACAAGAAGCACAAATTAAGGAATAAAAATGTAATATTAGAAGGGGGGGAAAGGTACAGATTGAGTTGAAAAGAAATGCTAATAAAAGTGATACCTCGAAAACAGAAAAAATGCAAGGGCGAATCATCGAAGTTCAGGTTGAGCATACAGAAAAAGAAAAAGGGCCACATATAGAGAGCTTGAGAGAGTATATATGCCGGAAAAAATACAAAATTGAAGAGTGAGACTTTGCAAACCAAAAAGAAAGAAATAATTTTTCTGCTTTTTTTATGTGGGTTTCATACAGAGAAAATTTGCATAAACAGATTGGTACTCTCATCTATCATCTGGAGTATTGGGCTGTAGACTGTTGAGTAAGCCAGGGAGGGAGGAAGGGAGGGAGCTATACCTGAGGAGTGAAAACACAGACGGACTCCTCTCTCTTTCTATCTCCCCCTCCCCTCCATGTCCAAATATATACTCCGATTACAGTTCAGAATCACCCTAATTTGGCACACATCGCATAGCGCAGCTGAGCTACCTATTTCTGTGATTTTCATCAGCAGCAAGGGTATAATAGTCAAGCGACTGCACCCCCGTGCCATTCAATTTTTTTTTTTTTATCCTACTGTGGGGAAAAATAATACAACTCCTATTAACAATTTTTTATGATTTCCTCATTGTTTTCCTGTTTTCATGAATTTCCCTTTCTAGTATTAGCATCAAGAACAAAAATATATTCAAATATACCAATATAAAACGAGAGAGAAGTCAGCTGACTAGGATGGGGGATTACAGGAGTGTTGTCAAACTCAAATGTCAGTGTTGTTGAGCAATATTTCAAATCGGAAGGGATATAAGTTAGAAATTTAACAAGTATTAAAGATGCAAACAAGTTGAGTTAATCTTGTGAGTTACGTTTCGAAGTGAGTTTAAAGCTTGCAAATCAGAATTTAATATTTATATAATTATTTTATTAAAATTATACTACATAATTATATTAATTTTTTATAATAAGTATATTTTAAAAATAATATATCTTTTTAAAAATGTGTTAAAAATTTTAAAAAATTATATTGAAATATATATATATATCTCATGCCAAGTGGAGTCAGGTTCCAACTTGACTCAAGCATGATTTTTTTTATCAAACTCGACTTGACTCGATTACACCCTTAGCTAACCAATTATAATTAAATTGATAATATTTAATTAATTAAAGTTTAAATCATATTTGATTGGGTTAAGCATGTCACATTAAATCATATTCAAGTCCCATTAATATTGTTCCTTTGAAATTGGGGCTCAAATTTGAGAAGGTCCAATAAAGGGTTTAGGTCTAAAAAGAAAGAAGTAGTAACTGAAGATGTGAGCCTGAGATCTCAATACTCACATAAAATAATCCTCGTATGAAGTCGAGATCCAACTCTTGGTGTGGAATAATTAGTTATAAAAGATAAATTTCCCCCTAACTAAGGAACCATAGAGATAACCACAAGTGAATCCTTGGTTTATCGCCAACAAATCCAAAGATTTCAGGTAACAAAAGGGAAGTTTGTCAACCAGGGAAAGGTTAATGTCAAACTGAGCACAAAGCACAAAGTGAATACACCCTCATGATTCTAAAATAAAACACTGGTCAGCCGAAATCGTGGTTGATTTAATCACAACGAGCCCACTAAAAAAATATTTTTCTTCGTTCTTTTTGGGCCGTGCATACTATGATCCATTGGGTCGCTTGAATTCAGTTTAAAATAGAGACCTACCTTTTTTAAGTTTATACTATTTTATATTTTAATAATTTTTTTATTTGTTATTGACATATATTTTATTTAAAATAAATATAAAATAAATTAAAAGTTAGGTCAAAATGACCTCTATAAAACTATTAAAGTCTTCTTTATAAAAGATAAAAAATAAAAATAAAGCTAGGAAAAGGATGCAAATGAATAAAAGCGTGACCATGTTTCATGCTCATAAAATTTTTTTTGTTTTTGGTCTTTTTGTTTTTGTATGGTCTCAAAACATCTATCAAATGGCATCGTGGTTAACTATTTGACCCATCTTTCCAAAATCATATTTTATTTATTTATTATCAAAGACATGATTTTTCAGTCATGAAAATATTTTATGGAAATAAGAAATAGCATAAGCAAAAAGAAAGAGATGACAAACGACAAATATAAGAGGTTACTCATCTCCCGTTATAAATTTATGTGTCGTTTTCTTTTACCTAATAAAATTTAGCACTTATTCCTAAAAGATTAAATATCATTAAAGTTTAAAGTTTAATTTATCATTTTTAAAGTTTAATATATACAATATATAAAAAAAACCAATAATTATATGATACGTGTAAAATTTTTATTAATATTTTATTATTATAACAGGGAGCGACATACAAATAAAATAGGATACCTAGAGTCAGATATAAGTGATTAGGTTAGTGGCACAATTTGTTGATTTTTCTTTTTTTTTTTATATATATATATGCCTTGTCTTTTATGAAAAAATAGGATTTTTGTACTTTAAACCTAATCTAGGTGAAATTAATCGGGTTTTTGTTATTAATTTGAATCTTCGATTTTGACCATTTGAAAGTAGAATCGATTGGCACAGAAGTTTGTGATCAAAGAAGAAAAGGAAGAATATAAGAGTAGAAAAGTTATGGAAAAATACAATCTCACTTGGATGTGGAATGCCAGCAGTTAACGAGGGCGTATGTGAAACAAACAAAAAAAAAAAAGGAGAAGCTAACAGTGAGAAAGAATTGGGCTCTGGAGAGGGTTTATGAAATAAAATTAAATAAAATGACAAAATTACTCTTTGTAATTCAAATGATTTTTAAATTTAATTCCTGATTTGACGGGATTCTTTATGGAATTTGTCAAAAAGACTATAAATACAACTTATTAAATATTATAAGAATTAAAAGAGGCACAAAAAAAAAAAAAAATCATTTGGGGACAATAACTGAGAAATGTTGAAATCTTGAAGGGTAAAAGTAAAACTTACCAATTTTCCTTAACTCCCATTATCAAGAAAGTTATTATCAAAATTTAAGAAAACCTATTTTATAAAAATGAACGAGGGAAGTTAAACTCTTTTAAATCAAATTTTCTTATTCTATCTCATTAAAGCTGTATATGGCGAACCAGATAACCAAAACCAACTGGATCAATATATATTACTCTTTATTAATTTCTTTTTAAACAATTGATTTAACAATATTTTGAAAAAAAAAATTAACTATAAATACATTATTTTCTAACATTAATAATTTATATAAAAAATTATATAAGATGACAAATATTCTCCAGTTTAAACTCAAATCTGTTTTCAAAACACATGGAGACCGTGACGTGACGTCGCAATTAATTCCTGAACAGCGTGACTCACACATTATAATCCCTTTTCAAATGCTTATAAATCTCCTGCACAATAAAAACTCAAAGGAAAATTGGGGATCAACCCCATGTCCTATTTTTTTAAGGATTTTTTCAAGGATGACTAAATAATCAAAGGTTAAAAATATAATGTTTTGTAGTAAAATAAAAAAGTCATTTATTGAGAGGTTGACAAATCATTTAAAACATTCATGTGGAAAGAATTCTATGAGTTTATTTGGTAAATTGTTATGAAATGTCTCTATTTTTATATTATATAATAATAAACAAATAAATTGTCTTTGATTCCTTTTGAATTCTTCACCAAAGAAAAATGAAAACCTTTTTTTTTTCTTGGTTTAATTTAATACATGAGTTTTTAGTTTTTTATATATAAATATATGTATGTAGTTATATATAGTTATATAAGTTAGTGCAATTCACTAATAATTACAAACTAGAAGAACATATATATATAATTATATTTTTAATTCAATAACTTAAAAAACTCAAATAATGAGTAAACAGTTAATATTCCATCAACACCTTTTTTGTTTTTAGATTGAGTCAAGAACACCTCATTGATGGGACTTAGGAGAGTGATGGTAGATTAAAAAAACAGTCAATGAAAATCAATCGGACCATTGTTAAAAGCTGAAAAATACAAATTTTCTCTTGAATTTGAATATTCCTTTTCTAAAATAAAATAAATCTTTATCCTTTTTTTAATAATTTAAATACATTTATGAGATTTAAATGATGTTTTATACTTTTTAATGCATTAATAAAAAAAATATCAACCTATAA
The DNA here is from genome assembly GCA_035221335.1 of Echites panduratus. Taxonomy (NCBI): domain Eukaryota; kingdom Viridiplantae; phylum Streptophyta; class Magnoliopsida; order Gentianales; family Apocynaceae; genus Echites; species Echites panduratus. The sequence goes on along the minus strand of JAWZTD010000148.1, from coordinate 286,667 downwards.
TTTAATTTTTTTTAAGATTTAATTTATGAAATATATTTTAAAAATGAATTACAATTTACATGTAATATAAATTTATTTATTTTATTAATGTCTTAGGAGTGTTTATATTTAATTGAAATAGAATGGATTGGAGTAAAAATAAAATCCAAAATGAATAAATCACT
>JAWZTD010000148.1:160779-172510 GCA_035221335.1 Echites panduratus | reverse complement strand
TTTATATTTACTAGTGACTAGTCAAAATGTAGGTGACAATGACCATACAATGAAAATCCTACCTACTTTCAAAGTCACTTTATAATACCTCTGTTTCCAAAAGACTGTGATTCCTTTCCTGTTGGTCAACGCCAACAAAAAAAAAAAAAAATCACTTCTCTTTCACAATTCTTCATTTTCTTTTCAACAGCCAGCTAGTTCATCAGAGCACATGCAATAAGCAGATTTCTCAAGAAAAAACAAAGAAATGCTGAAGCATTGTGTTCTTTTTTACCAGAACACTAACAACAGATCCGAATGCGATCATGCTAAAGCGACCAACATAAGAATCTGCAATTACTGCTCCCATCACTGGCGTGAAATTGGTAGCTGCTGTGAAGAAGTAGAGAACATTGGCTGCTGTGGTCAGTTCCATATGATATTGTCTCATCAAATACAAAGTCAAATTTGGAGTTAGCCCAAAATTTGCCAGTCTTTCCAGCATTCCATTTCCTACGAAATATCAAAAACAGAGAAGAACAATGAAATCAATTTTCTTTCTGTCTATGAAACTTAATTGAATATAAGAACCCTCATCTACCAATATTCCAAGAGAGCTTAAATTACGATGAACACACTTTTCTCATACAGAAGGCAGATTTCAATTCAATTGAAACAGGAAATGATAAGTCAGCTCTTTACCTAGGATGAATGGCATGGTTCTGGACCCTCCAATAGGCGAATTCTTCAAGAGAGGCTCCTTGATCATCATCTCCCTTTCCTCATCAAACGAACTTTCCATCATTTTTTGTACTTCTTTATCTTTCTCTGAGTTCAGGAACTCTCCAGCACCACAAACAAATGCCAAGTAATCAATTTTAAGTACAAGAGAGTCAGAAAATCCCTTTCAATAGTATTGGTGAAAGCCACACATCCCACTACTACTACTACTACGATATTTTCCACATTAGAATAAAGCAATAAGCTATTACCATAAGGCACAAGGAGACAAAGATGGCCAGAGTTGCGGGATGGGAATCTATGATGTGAATCAAGTCTCTGACAATTCAGCCCACAAAATCCTCCACCGTCCGGCTAAATTTGAATCGGGTCCCAGGAAAGAAGGAGACGACGTTAACTAAACTAGTTTGACTTCTATTCAGCTTTCTATCGAAGCCATGAAAAGCGACAGAAAACCATTTTTTATTCGTTCCAATAGTTCCTTCATAAAAATAATAGTTCACAAAAACTTCCTATCGGGCAGGAGGTTCAAGCAATCAGCAATCCAAGATAACCAGGCAAGTCAGAAAAGGCAATGGAATAGACCAATGGCTGAGTGATACATTTGGATTTATTTGGGCAGGGGGACCTGTCCGTTAAGTTATTAAATAATATTTCCTCCTCAATCTCCACTAATATGTATGCTAATGGAAAACCTTTTTAGTTCATGGAATTTTGGAAAATTTTGATACAGATACATATAAAGTGTCCATATCATGTCACTCCTTTAAAGTTAAAAACAATAAATTTAATCTAAAATTGCTGATTTGATTTTTCACAACCAAAAGATATTTTATATAAGAAGTAACGATAATTTTATATAAGTCAAATCTTTATATCCATGTAAATGAATCGACGTGGTCCGTATAAAAAATTCCGATTCATTTAGATCACTCACATATATGGCATGAATATCTAAATTTCACAAGCAATTATTATTTTTAAATTTAGTTAATTTTATTTATGTTTTTTAAATACTACTTCCCCTTTTTGGAATTGAATGTTTAATTTGATTTTACATAAATTTTAAAAAAATTAGTTTATTTGTTTCATTCTAAACTTAAAACAATCAATTTGTTAATAAAATTTTAACTAATTTAGAAATTTAACATTCATTTATAGACAATTCAAAATAAAAAAATATAGATATTCAATTATGAACAGAGAAAATATTATTTATAAAATCATATTTTATAATTTTTGTAATTATTTTTGCATCCATTTAAAGCATCTATTGGAGATGGTTATTGACGTATAAATTTAATTCTATCACCGACACACTTCTCATTGTTACATTTCTCCAACACACAAAAAAAAAAAAAGTATAAAATAGTTAAGAGATGATAAGAATTGAACAATATTATTTTTTAATCCTAATTCATTATTTATAATTTACTAGTTGCTATTTAGTTAAAATTAAGATAATATACTTTTTTTTTTCTTAAAATATCATAATTTATGACTTTAATCAAAATAACAATCGGAAAAAGAATTCAGTAAAATACTTAATAAAGTAAAGTCAATTAATCACCTATATTTAATGATAAGAAAAATAAATTTAAATGATTTATAAATAGTGATAAAATATTATTTATATATATATTTATTTATTTATTGACATACAACATCACCTTCTAGCCCAAATGTTAACCGCGAAAATCGCTTGGCTATTCCATAACGGGGCTCTTCATTGGCTCATCTATTTGTTTGAAGAGGCCAGAAAAAAAACTGGATGTGTGAATGTATTATTTGACTCACTTCCCCTTTGCAAATCTAGGGCTATTAAAAGGATGCGACTTACAACTGATGAAAGGAATTGGAATTTTGAATTTCCAAGCAATGGATATCATTCATTTAAAGATCATATCTGTCTGGAATCAGAACAAATTGGAAGTTTCGATAGATTAATTTGATGGGCTGCCTTGCTCTACATGATCCAGAAACTGACAAAATTGAATTGGCACCTGATAATCCAATATTGTTCGAGGAATCCAAGAATTACTTCTCCATCGATGACTCTGTGGAAACCTTGGTTTCTGTTCTTCCAACAGAGGAAAACTCTGCCGCAATATTTAGCCACTGACCAAACTTCTGAGTGATTCCTACCTACGAAAGCTCTCGGTTTCTGCTTTTCCTTCACAGATGACGGAAAAGAACTCTATTTTTCCCTTTCTAATTTTCCTATTTATCTTCTTTTTCCTCAACATCGGCAATGTAATTTTCCTCCCTTTTTTTTTTTTTGGTAATTCTGAATTTCAGTTTTTCATACCTCCAAAAAAAAAAAAGGTTAAAATAAAATTAGACCCACCAATATTGTACATCTTTTACCAAAAAAAAAAAAGGAAACGAAAATTAAGTGCATGGAGCTTAATTCCAAAAATATCATCTAATTAAAGTGTGTCACTTTTATTATAAATTTTTTTAGTTTAATATAATTAATTCCTCCATTTTTTTAAATATTATCTTATCCACGTGGAAAATAACCTTTATATTTGTGTAGCTTGTAAATAAATATAAGAACTCTAAAAGGAATGGTATCCATTGACCTCAACTTTGTGCAACGAATTTCTTTTGCTTAATCCCGCAAGAAAACAACTTTTCTTCTTCTTCCCTACAAATTTCATAATACAGCCCAACCTACCCACCACCTAAATTTAGAATTGGTTCCAAAAAGAACTCCCATGGAAATCGGTTTCATTTCTTGCATCACTCTTTAGTCTCTTCCTCCTCCTGTCATGATCACCTGATAGGATTAACCAACAAGTGTTCTCTTATCATTCAACCACCAAACCCAACCTACCTCCAAGGGATTTTGGAGTCTTGATTCTCCTGAGAAACCGATATTTAGATGAAAATCATCCATTTGTAGATTCTGTCCTAGTCCAGGATACCATCGGATTCCGGGAGTAGCCGATGGCTGGCTGGATAACAAGTAATCCTGGAGGGTTGTCTGCGGAAGATAAGGTTAAGGGTCAAATGTTTTCTCATAATAAACATGGATTTGAGCTAATGCAAAACTGTGATTTACCTCCGCCGCTCAAGGTTTCTGCAGGACCGGAGAAGAAGACTATTTCACCAATGAGCAGGGTTTATAGCATGATTGGCCAGGAAGACTCAGGCCGCGAGATGGGATTGGAATTGGAATTGTCAGTCAATAGCTCGGAGATGGAGAAGTTGGAGCTTTTGAAGGCCTTAAGACTATCGCAGACCAGGGCAAGAGAAGCGGAAAGGAAACTGAAAGTTTTGTCCAAGGAAAGTGACGCCCTTTCAAAGTTTCTGATTCAAGAATCACTGCAATTGTTTGCCTACAAGCAGTGGGTGAAACTGATGGAATTCCAGGTTTCAAAACTTGAAAAAGAAAAACAACAGAAGCAAGAACACGGTTGTCGTAGAGAATCAATCTGGGATTTTGATCCGGTCGCCATTGCTGAAGGTGAAGATGATCATCAGAAGGGATCCAACAAGAGCATCCCATGGTCAATAGCATTAGGCCTCTGCTTCGGCATTGCTGGAGTCGGCTTTGCAGTTGGATACAGATACATATTTTGAGTTCCTTGTTATCTTAACTAATTTCTTTCATCCCAATTTTCTTCAAATGAAACACTTGTCAAGGATTAGATGTGTATATGTAATTATCTTTATTTAGATGAGGATTATTATTATTGTTATACTTCAATACACAGTCAGAAGATTCTTACCAGCACATGTTCCGTTAATTTGAAATACATGCAAGATTTTAAATCAATACGGGAGCTCTGCACTCGACGTTACGCGCCATAATAGCATTTCTTCATATATAAATATATATATATATTATATCCACATTTCATTAATTGAAGTATATACCAAAGATGCAAAGGTCCTTTGTTCTATCCGAGACCAAGAACAAAAGGCTGAGATGGGCACAGAGACAGGATTACAGGACAACTGAATTGCATATCTGAGAAATTGAAGAATGACACTTCCATGACACTTAATTCTGCAGCACACCATAGTCAGTACAAAGAACAAACCATCCAGACAATGAAGCTCCTGAAGAAGAGTTTTAAGTGCATTCCCCTAAGCATATATTTACACGGCCATGATCCTATTTCAATATACCATATACTAAAAGCATGGAGGTTTGAACCATAAATATACCAAGCAGGCTTGATAGATAACATAACTGAGCTATGCTCTATGTACATTGGGAGAAAAATACAATTAAGTCTGGGGACTTTCATACAATAGCCTGGTGAATAGTTCGCAAATGGCCATAACAATCATCACTGCTTTTAAAGAATTCCAAACAGACCCAACAGACATGCTTTCCACACCTACACTCGATATGGTTGCATCCATCCACCTTCTCGATTGTAAAGCCACAAACCGGGCATTTCTTCACATTGTCTTTACCCAGGCACCATTCATTAAATGAGGAGTCGGGGTCATTTTTGAACATCCGGTACTTTGCACATGACAGGTATGGATGGTATTCCATGTGGCACATAGTACACGTCTCCACAAAACAAGCACCACAGACAAATGGCGGACCAGCAGATCCTGAATTAGACACTCGATAAACTGAAGGACAATCAGGAGAGGGGCAAAACCTGTAAATACCCCCACTGGCAGAAACAAATGCACTCAAAGATGCCCTGAAAAGTTCATCCAATTTCTCACAAGACAACAGAGACCTTAAATCTGTGATCAAAATAGAGCTTCCACAACTTCTATGTGCACAGCAGAGAGGGATATTGTCTCTACCTCTAATTGCAGACTCACACTGCTCAAGTAAGCATGACCGACATAACTTGTGTCCACAGCCTTCCAGCTTGTAACCATCCTCCACTTCACATAAGCAAATAGGACAGCTACCCTCATCATCAGCCTTTTGACTAGGCAAACCACTCATCTGTGCAATCTCACTCACTATATCTTCAATTCTTTGCCTCAGGTCTTTCGCACCAGAAATAGATATGCAATGGCGTTTTGTATTCAGAATAAATTCTGCCTCAGGAAACTTTTCCTTCAGTCCGTGAAGATCTGGACCAAACTTCTGAACAACTCGCTTCATCAGATCAGGAGGTAGAGAGGCACCACGAAGATGGACTTCCAGCTGCTTGCTTTCATGTAGTGTCAGAAGCGATTTGACAACTCTCTGCTTCGCCAGACCAATCTTATTAGGCGAGCCAAAAACCCTCAAGGTGAAGGAATGCCTGTCAAGAAGAAGGTGAGTCCCTGTCTCCTTCTGTATTGACTTCATAAGCATGAAACCATCACGAGATAACAGCAACTGCAGAACTGTTGGTGTAATTCCGGGATGATCAATGATTGTGCCTTTCATAAGCTCCTCCAGTGGTCTTCTCAATTCTGCCACCGTTTTTGTTCCAGTTGCAGATATCTTGACTCGATAAGAGCCATTGTCATTCCTTACTAGACTGCATTCAACACCTGCAGAAGAAGAAAAACAAAAATTTTCAGGACTCAATTACATTCCTCAACAAAATGTAAACCCTCAGAGTTTTCCACAAAAGTAATATGCAATTAATCATATGATCATCATGTTTCAAATGATCTGTCAAAACCACATGCCTAATCGAGGAAGAAATCAGCAGTGGCTGCTGGATCTACAGAGCATGACACTCTCAAGATTAGACAGCAGGAAAACCAGAAAATCAGGAAGTTAAAATTTTCCTGCAACTCATAACACTTACTTTCCAAAATGTTTCCTCAGAATCAGCTATCTTTCCATCTTCTACATCTGGAATTTGGGTGAGTTTTAATCTAATTCCATAAGAAAAGAGGATTTGCAGCGTACCACAAATGTTCCCAAAAGCAGATTTTCACAATTTCACGGAAACTTAAAGATAACAAATCAAATAATTGTGGATATATGACCCTTTGTAGATGCACAAGAGAATTAATTGCTGAAAGAAAGGTTGACCATCAATAATTACTAACTTGGATTTAGCCCGCACAATAAAGAAAAACGAACAAACAAAAAGGTGGAGCGAATCAAAGACCTTCTGAAGAAAGTATGAAATCAGAATACATGTTCAAATTAATCTAAAGCAACCAACAGGGTAATCACCACTCTTAATAAAGGACAATAAACTCAAAGAATTAAAAGGTACAGAACCAACCCTACTTCAGGCAATTTATGGCCGGAAATTCAATCCATGGATTTACTGCTTAAGAGAACTTGATGCTCTTAGATATTGCAAATTGAGAGCTTACCCAAACAACAGGACAAGTTCGACTAATAAATGCATCTTTTATCACATTGGTGTTCCTGATTTCTTATGAATAGTATAAATTATAAAATATAGCATAACTTACTCAAATAAAATGACATGACTTCCTAATAAAAGTACCTTTCACAGCATTGGTTTTCCTAATACACAATGTAGTGAAAGAATCATGCTTAGATGGGTTAAGACGAGTAAAACCTGACAAAAGACATGTAGATTTTATTATCAAGAAAAAAAAGTATCAAATATGTTAAAACCTTTTCGTCTCTGGAAGCTTGCAACTAAAGAATCCAGCTGGCTTTTAATGACAAAATATACAGGTGCAGGACATGAAACCGAGCTATGAAACAGTTGTTGACATTTCATCTTCTGCCATGGAAGACATCCAGGTAACACACTCCCATTAATCTGATCCAGAGCCTTTGCTGCCTCCAAATACAGGCTTCCATCAAATGTTATTGTGGCTCGCATGTAAGTGTCCCTTGGTTCAGGTTGAAATACCTGGACACGCACACAATTATTCACAGGGTTCCTTTTTGGCATGAAGGAAGATATTTCTCTTAGAAGTGCTTCTTCACATGAGACAACTGAAGGGTTTTCCAATGCCTCTCCTCTTACCAAGAATAAATCCTGAATTCTCCTATTAGTTGCACCATTTAGAATCTCAAAAATTTCTTCTTCAGAAATTTCCCTGTTAAGCCCACTAATCACCACACCATCATTATACTTTAAGCTTGGTTGAATGCGAGCAAAATTTCCTCCTATTAGTAACCCAGAGAAATCATCCACCATCAAAGCAACATCATTTGGATTGCATTTCACAATTGCTACCCCTTTACTGCACCTTCGAGGCCAAGACACTTTCGCTCTCAGAGTAGGACATGGCAACATTTTTTGATCGCCACCAATGCTCCTTGATACAACTACCTTCAGCAAGCCATCTAAGATCTCAAATTGATTCAATTCAGTCGCTCTCCTTGCCGCACCGGGTGTCAGAAAAGTAACCCTAGCCCACTCTTCCTTCCCACTGTCTTCTCCAGTTGCTGAGAACTTCTGGACTGCACAAATAGTACCACATGTGATTCTCTCCAGAAACATCAAAAGTTCCTTGTCATTCATACAATTCAGACGTGAATGAAATATATCAACACTCAAACATCGTCTCTCCAATTCCAGATGCTTGATCTCAGCGCCAGCTCCGAACAGAGCAACAGAAGGTGAAAGAGTGGGTCCTCCACTGTATAAGCATTTCTCCAGGCACTCGTTACACAATAATTTTCTTTCATATTCCAGTGCATCATTCACACTGCGAAAAACCTTCTGCATGTCAGCAGAAGAAGCATATAAGAGAACCTCATTCTGATCAACATTTATTTCTACACCAATTCTTTCATCCAAACATTCTGCTCTAATACGCAAAACAAGACTCTGCAAATTACTGTTGGATTTTCCACAGAACCTTTTCAATAGTACACTGCCAAACCCTGTCAAGACCTTAGTTTCAAGCTTCTGAAGTTCCATCTTATGGTAATCAAACACTGGAGGAGGGCAAAGGGTAGATAAAGATGCGAAGTCAAATCCAGTGGCACATACCAGATATTGATTAGATATTGATAGAATTTCACTAAATACAATCCATCTAGGCCTTTGATCAAATACAAGTAAAGAGCATGAAGGATGTAGTTGCACATGTTTCCCCATGATCGGAACTTCATATCCAAGGTGATCATAACCCGAGTACATGGCTACATTTTCAGAAAAGGCAGAAAGTATAATATTCTTTAAATCCTTATCATACTCTGTCTGTGTCTGAGATGTCCAACGCCAATAACTTGGAATGATGACATTGAGTTCATTTTTAAGACAACTATCCAGATCTTGCACAGTCTCCTGGCATCTCCGCATGGCTTTGGCATTAATGCTGTTTTCCCAACACCACATATTTTTCCTTTCACCAGGCACAGCCTCCCACTCCTTGAACACAGAAAGCAAGGTGAAGAGGTCACCACTTGGATGACAGAATTGAATCTTCAAGCGGTCAGACTTGAATTTGTTTTCATCTGTTCCAAACCTGCAAAATATGCTACTGGAATTTGCCATAACAGCAGCAAGAACGAGGCCTTCTTTACCCAAGTGCTGATTAAAGCATTGGAGGATTATCTTACCAAGCCGAGGTTCAATTCCCAACTTCACTAGCTTGCGCCCTTCTGGAGTTAACTCCGGCACATCATTTTTCGGAGTAACAGCACCAAGCTGAATGAGGCTTCTGAGTGCCATCTCAATAGCTTTGGCACTTGGTGAATCAATGAAATCAAAATCCTCAACATTCTTTACACCCAAAGCTAAAATCCTCAAAACAGCAACACCAAGATGAACTCTACGAATTTCAGGTTCCTGATGACAAGGCATTATATCAAAATCACTTTGTGAGTAGAGCCTATAACACCTCCCAGGTTCAGTTCTCCCAGCACGACCAGCTCGTTGGTTAGCAGAACTCTGGCTGATAGGGGAAACTTTGAGAACATTCATGCCACTGCTAGGTTCATATCTACTCTCTTTTGCCAGGCCAGAATCAACAACATACTTGATGCCAGGAATGGTTAATGATGTCTCAGCAACATTGGTGGAGAATATTACTTTCCTTTTTCCTGGATAGTTTTGGAAAACTCGATGCTGTTCTTCATAGGAAAGTTTTCCATGCAAGGGTAATGCAATAGCAGAATGAGCATGAAAATTCTCACAAGCCCACTCAACTTCCATCTGAGAAGTTAAGAAGGCAAGTATGATACCATCTTCCTCAGTTTTATGGATTTTCGAAGCCACACTCACAACATCAGAAACATAGGGAGCAATCACGCCAGAAGATTTACTGTGATCAGTTTCACAAGGTACATACTTGATATCAACTGGAAAATTCCTGCCAGCAACATGAAATGTTCCACAGCCAAAAAAGTAGGAAGAAAGCTGGTCTGCATCAGCTGTTGCAGACATAATAATGAGTCTCAGATCAAGTCTCCGACTAAGTAAATTCTTAATCATAGCTAAGAGAAGATCAGTGCTTAGGCTTCTTTCATGTGCCTCATCAACTATAATGCAAGAAATCCGGGATAACTTCTTATCCCTCATGTAGTGCTGCAATAAGCAGTGATCTGTCATAAATATTACCTTGGAATCAAACTGTTGACAAGACGAATAAGAAGGATAACAGATGACTGAACCATCACCATAACACCCATGACTCTCCTCCTTAACCCTCTGTGCTAATGAAATGGCAGCAAGTTTTCGAGGCTGAGTGCAAATAATAGAGTCCTTGCCAGCAACTCCAGAATCAGCAAGAAACTGAACCAATTGTGTACTCTTTCCGGAACCAGTCTCTCCAATCAAAACTGTAATCTGAGATAAAAGGAAAAGAGAACTATTTAGATAAAAGGAAAATAACACACAAACTGACAATCTCAAAACTCAAAATCCACATCTATTCACCCACCTCCACCCAAAAAATAAATAACACAAAAAAAAAAAAAAACAAAAGCCTTTTTTTTTTCTTTCTTAAATTTTTCTACCAGTTCACTAGTCCATAAATCATAAATGATACTTCACCCCATCCACCACCTAAAATTCCATAAATTGTCAAAGGCTTTCCCTTAACGTTTTCAAGTCAAGAGAAGACAATAACTTTGGACCAATGGAGTTCAAACTATCAATAAAAAGAAATTGAGAATTTTGTTTTCTTTTTTCCTTTTTTATAGAAGAAGACCACCAAAAATCTCAAAAGCTCAAGCAAAAATAAATCTAGTTTGGCTGAAGCAAAAAGTTGGTGAAAATTTGAGTCAAGCATGGGCATATTGATTATGTCGTTTAGTTAGGAAGTAGATGAAAAGGAGAGGGAACGTAACTATGGAAGGGTTAAAAGTCCCCTTCGGCCTTCCCACCGCTTCTGCAGGGTCCAAATTGGAGAGCTAGCTAATTCAATTCCACTTGTACTGAGATAAGATAAAAGTAAATTCCTTAAGTAATAGTATGTATGCCCTTTCCTGAACCAGTATCTCCAATCAAAACTGTACTCTGAGATATTTTTGTAGGAGGAGAAAAAAGAATGGAAAAAAGAACTATTAGATGAAAGGAAAAGAACTGAAGATCTCAAAACTCAACCAGAACCTTCGAAGTTCATAGAGAAAGGTAGCAAATCAGAGAATTTGCCTGGCTCCAAAACAATAAAAGATCCTTGTGCACAACCCAAAGATACAGAATGCTTAACAAATTCTTAAAACTAGATCCACAAGTCGAAAAGCGTCCAAATGCGCAAAAGAAAAAAAAAAAAAGAGTAATAAATTTAGTTTGCTGAAGAGAAAAGTTGGAGAAAATAAGTCAAATCCAACATCTGCATATTGATTAGGTCATTTAGTTAGGAAGTAGGAGTAAAAGGAAGGGGAATGTAATTATAGACGGTTCCCCCCTCCCCTTTCCTCAGCTTCAGAACCCTTCAAAATTGGACGAAATTCCATTCCACTTGTACCCGGGTATAAAATGAAAGAAAATACATTAACGTAATCGTAACAATGACCTTTCCAGAACCTGTAATCTGAGATATTTTTGTTGGAAAAGAGAAAATAAATGGAAAAGGGAATTATTTAGATGAAAAGAAAATAAAACACGAACTTGAAGATCTCAAAACACAAACAGAACCTTGGAACAGGGGAATGTACCTAGATCCAAACCATACAAAAATTAATTGCACA
>JAWZTD010000148.1:146969-160679 GCA_035221335.1 Echites panduratus | reverse complement strand
AATAATAATAATAATAATATAAAACAACCAAAGAGACAAATACAACACTAAAAGCAATAAATTTTCTTTTCTTTTATTCCTTTTTCAACTAATTCACCAGTCCACGAATCATGAATTATACTCCCTCCATCCACCACCTAAAATTCCATAAATTGACAATGGGTCTTCCTTAGTTTTTAAAAGACAAAAGGATACAATAGATGTGGCCCTATGGAGTACAAACTAACAATGTATGCGTACCTATGGAGTACAAACTAACAATAAAAAGAAAAGGAGAAACTTTTTTCCATTTTTCCTTTCTTAGAGAAGACCACCTAAAATTCACCATAAGCCCTCAAACCCTCCAAAGCTATTCATAGCAACAGTTAGCACCTTTTGAAACTACAATGATCCACTGTTTCCTTCCATCAGTTCATATAAGTTTCGTGAACACTTTAAATTAAATTAAGCAATAAAGTAATATTAAAAATAAACAAAAAAAAAATTGACTGCAGAAAACAAGAAAAGGAAAATAATCAACCTGCTGATAATGTATGTGCTCAATAATATCTCTGCGAAATGCAAAAATGGGTAATCCTTCATCAAACCGTCTGCATTCTCTCATCATAATGCTATGAATCATCTCCCAATTAAATTCTCCGCCAAAACTATACACTCCAACCTTTACCCCCGTCCCTTCTTGTTCGTCTTCCACCTTCCCCTCCAAATAATCCACCAAACACTGCACTCCGTTCTTAAACTCCTTGACTCTCTTCATAATTAAGTCCCTCTCATTTATAAAACCATCCTTTTTTTTTCTCAACTCATCGTAAGCCTTTAAATTATTCCTTCCCTTGAGCATTTGAACAACGCCTTTTATCTCATCCAACACCAACTCCAATTTCTTCTGCCACTTTTGCACCAGTTCACCATCAAACAGGCCCTTCAATTTCTCCAAGAACAGAGGTTTAAGATGATCCCTCAACTCGTCATTATCAGACGACACCTTGACGTTCTGTTGCAGCCGGGGCGTGAACATATGTCCATCATTCAACCGAATTTCCCATAATTGAACCATTGTCTCTAGAGCTTGAACCCACTGCTCGTAAAACAGATTTCCAGCAACATATCCAATCTCAAAAACGTGAAAGCTTTCAGGCTTGAATTTCAATTTCGAAATCAAGGCCTCTGTCTCCGGTCTCCTCAGCGCAGGCTTGCTTAAGCACAATTGTACGACGAAGTTAGGATGCCAGTGTTGCTGCTGCGGCGGCGGAAACTGATGCTGAGGCGGCGGAAACTGCTGCTGCGAGTAGGAGTGGAACTGTCCTGGAGGACGATCACGACGGTAATTCGGGGAAAACTGCGGTTTCCATTGCCCGAACTGGTTCGGACGAACAGGGCGGTGAGATGACGCCATCTTTGAAAATTTAGCAGTGAATGGACGAAAGCTGCAATCTTTGCACTGTTATTAGGATTCTGAGCAAAATAACCACAAAACCTAGAAAGAGAAGGTACGGAAGACCACAGCGTGGACGGCAGTATGGAGCAGGAGGCAGAGAGATGAAAATGGACAAAAAAGAGGAAAAAAAAAAAAAAGTAACTTGAACCAGGGAACTTTGGGTACGAAATTTTGGGAAGATTTCACTTTGGCCCCTAAAATTTTGAAATTTTATATTTTAGTCCTTTATAGTTATGTTTGTTTCACTAAAGGCCTCATGCAGATCTTATCCGAAGAAGATTAATGATAAAGCTGTTTTATGAGTTTATAATGGTACATTAATATAAGAGCATGTTTTACGTTTATTATGAGTTTTGTTAGTATAGAATGAATGCTTAAGATGTGTTTTACATGAAATAGAAATATCATAATAATGAAGTAAATTATTTATTGTAATATAATTTTATTAATGCAATATTATCATTTACTAGACCAGTAGTAGGGGAGGGAAGATAAGGAAAATAAAATAATTGCTAACAAGAAAGGATTTTCAATTTTTTTTTTATTCTTTTGTGTGGATTTTTTTAATTAAAGATGATTTTATATGCTATTTTCTAATTTAATTACATTGTGCAGAACATATTAATATGGATAAACTAAAATATAGTTGGTATTCCATCTTATCATAAAATCATAAAGCATCTTTACATAATTTTGTTCTATAGATTATTCCTTTAGACTCATTTAGTTATATATATTATAGACTTTAAAATTTATAATAATATCTTCAAAATCATATTTATATATAGAAAATAAATATAAACAAATAAGATTTAAGCAATGTTTTTGAAAAACCATATGTTGTATTTGGTATTGGAAAAATTAAGGTAAACATCGTATTCTTCCTTAAAGAATGTGAGGTAAAAGCATATTATAATTAGGATTGACGAAGATATGATGGATGCAAATAAGGGAATAAAACCATAGCTAATGTCTACCATTTTTGTCTCTAATGCAACGAAATCTTTTCTCAATAGACAAAAGCAAATCAAAATCTATGTTAATTTGAACAGAATAAACAATTTTTTAAAAATATATATATATTTATATGATGATAATAACATAAATGACTTGAATAATTAGAATCAAAATGAGGATTTCAAGTTCACGTGTTTCAAATGTTTTGAATTCATTTTCTATTTTAGTTATCAATTTTTACCAAAAGAGAAAGTATATACTCCCTTCCTCCCTCAAAGATAATCTGTGTTTCTTTTTTATACATATTAAGAAAAGCTAATGTAATTATTTTTAAAAATATTTTACTTATATACACTATATTCAATACAATTTATTGAAATTGAAAATAATAAATATAAAAAAAAAATTAATTATAATAATTTAATCTTTTAATCTACTACCTTAAAAAAAAAGAAATTAAATTATAATTTTAGAAAAAATATAATATTGAAATATAATATTATTTTAAAGCTCGAAAGGAATCCAAAGATTTTATTTTTTTTTAAAGGACATCAATTATTTAACTTTACCCAATATAAAGCCAGAGGGTCATTATCACTTCATCATTTAGATTTTCCTTGGAGTTCACAGTGCTCCTCCTCCAGATTGCTCTATACAACCGACATCTTTTTGAGTAAATTTAAACAATTTAACTTAATATAAAAAATATAAATTTATATTAAATATTTATTTAATTTAGAAATGAAATATTTGAAAATAGAAATAAATACATTTTATCCCACATTAATTCTTAGAACATAATACTTTTTTGCAACATCTCAAAAATTCTAGAACCTATAGGTACGGTACAGACCTCATCCTACCTGTAACTCTAGAAAGCAAGCTTCCAAGCTACACTGACAATGAAATTCACGTGAATGGTTTCAGCTAAAAAATAACAATATACATGGATAATCGATTGGATTCTCATACTGAATTGAGTCAAGTACCTCAAGAATGCCATATAAATGTTACCTGTGCTTTACATCTGTGCTGTGGGAACAAAATAAGTTCTTTATGAGTTGAAATGGTCACAATGTTTCAGAAAAGGGAAATAATTTACTTCTAAAACCAAGAAATCCCAAGTGAGGGGGAAAAAAAAAGTTTAAAATTCCAAGTACTGACTGAATAATTAACCAGTACAATACTCACAAGGGGGAGGAGGACACTGATAAATGATTTCTGCTGATCGGTTATCCATCTGCATTTCAACGGCTATTAATTACTCAACTTCGCCAGTCCCATTGACGGAACCATGTCCGTGGTCATTGGGATTCAACCCATAGACGTGCCCCATTTTTACACGCTTGGTCTCCAAGTATCGCCTATTTTCCATCGTTATTGGAGTAAGTAAGGGGACCCTTCCTACAACTGAAAGACCATAACCTTTGAGTCCAACATATTTTGCAGGGTTGTTTGTCATCAGCTTCATTGTTCGAACACCGAGATCTCGCAGGATCTTCATTTCGTTACGATAAAGGTGAAAGTTTTAGTTAGCTAGAGATCAAATCAAAGGAAAACAAATCAAGAAAAGGAGAAAAACCATTTAAACACCTACTGCGTAACTTGCAAGCAGTAATGAAGACAGCTCCAACTACTTTAGAGGTTATAAATATTTGTAGGTACTAATTAATAGATTTGAACCGATTTCAATACCAAAAACACCATTGGTTGCGCACTTAAAATAAGGTCTAAAGCAAGTTAATTATGAAATTCTTTTCCAAGGTGTCCTCAGCTCATAAATGATTCCAAAGAATCACCTAAAATTTTATGATTCTAAATTCATGACTAACAACTGACTGTTTAGGAGAATAAAATGGGGTAAACAAGCTTTCAATAGAATCATACTTCAAAATGAATTTCAACTATATGGATAGTCATCTTTGGCGTAGCAAGAAATCGGTTAAAAACTCAGTACTAGCAGACATATCAAGTTATGATAGAAGAAAATGGTCTTTTCCCCAAAAATTCACCATATTCAAAGCGCTCAAAATCTTCTACTAAATTTGTGTTACCATCTACACTACACTAATGAAATACTTACATGTCTCTCAAATTTTTTTTTATGTAGATATATTATATAAACTAAATCCCAAAGACATTAAACTTTTTTATGCAGATATATTTTACTTTTGAGACGTGCAAATTTTTTAGATACTAGTGTAAAAAGAGTGTCAGAAGATTTAGAGTGTATTCAAATTGATAATTAATTATTAATCCAAGTTAAACAGCATGTCCATTACTAGTGATAAGTAAGTATACAAAGCATAGGAAGTCAAAATAGCATGGAAGCTAAACAGAGAAATAAGTTCATCATAAGCAATTAAATGGGACTGAAGGTAAAATTATTTTGTCTCGGTGGTGGTGGTGGTGGTGGTGCGAGGGGTAAGCATTGGATTACCTGAATGATGATTAGAGAAATGATACAAAACAGGCAAGGTGTGTGAATGATGTAAGTTATGAAAATCCCGGAGAAAACTATTTGAAAACATAAGGAGAAGAAAGAATGGAAGAAAAAATACTGGAGAAAAGAAAAGAACACAAACCATTTCTTATCATGTCAAAGAGATTATCGTGTCGGTAATGAACTGTTAATATCGTAAAGACTAAGCAATATGAAATAAATTGAACTTATGTAGCAAATACCTGAGCACCAATACCATACTCCCGGGAATCAATGGGTAATCCCAGCTCCTCATTGGCTTCAACTGTGTCACGCCCATCATCTTGAAGGTTGTAGGCCCGAAGTTTATGCCCCAATCCAATTCCCCTTCCCTCGTGTCCACGAAGATATACTAGCACACCCCTACCAGCTGCCTCAATTTGTTTCATTGCAAGAGCAAGCTGGTTACCACAATCACATCTAGCTGACCCAAAAATGTCTCCAGTGAGGCACTCTGAGTGTACTCTAACAAGAACATTTTTCCCATCTCCAATTTCACCCTGTTCAGGCAAGAGTACGTTCCTTAGTCTTTCAAATTGAATAGTTGATGAATGTACCCATGAAACATTCTAAACTAGCCTTGCAATTGGCTAAACACTGTTACTTTCTTAATCACATTTATATGTAAATAGTGATATACATATTATTCATGATTTGTTAGACATGATTTGCAATCCACTAAATGATTCAAGTATAGAATGATAATCCTGTGTAGATAAAGACTTGTAAGCTGCAACAAGGAGCGTTATAGTGAAGCATGTCCTCATGCCCCTATTATTCTGACTCACACAAATAGAAATATTGAAATGTAGAGAATCATATTTACAAGAGAACAGAATAGGAAAGGGCATAATAACAAGCAGAAGCCTCATAAATCTCCGAAGTCCAAATGAAATTCATTGCTCACTTTAACCATCGCAATATGCTCAATCCCATCTAGAACAGACTTAAAGCAGTATGCGTTGAAAGGTCCCCACATTGTTGGAATCGGTGCAGCAACAGCACTCTCTACCAATTTCTCTCTTTTCCTTCTGTATCTGTGAAGACAAAAAAAAAGGAGGTGGGCATCAGAAGGAAGCATTTCTTATTCAGAGTATCTCATTGTTGTATGGTTGGCCCGAAACCCCTAATGTGAGTCTTGATTAAAATCTAGGTGTTAGAGGAAATTTTTTCAATTAACCTTTACCTGGCTCTGCAACTGGAAGTGTCAAAACAATGAGTAAAAGATAAATCATAAGAGCACCTACTTGTTTAGGGGAAAATTGTAATTTTGACAAGCATTTATTCTTTTGCTCCTTCTATTGTAGAGCCTTCTTAGTTCTCTTGTTTGGAGATTAGGCCTAAGGGAATGGATTCTGTTCCTCACATTCTGTGGATTATAATTTCTATTGACATCAATGAGTATGCCTTCTGTATAATTGTCGAACCTAATGAGATCAGCTATGGTAATGATCTTTAAGTTTTCTGCTTCAGCAAATTGACGAAGCTTTGGTAACCTAGCCATTGAACCATCATCATCCACTACCTCACAAAGAACTGCCACGGGGTCTAAGCCAGCCAGCACAGCAAGATCAACAGAAGCTTCCGTATGACCAGCTCTTTTGAGAACTCCTCCTTCTCTGTACTTCAATGGAAAGATGTGTCCAGGACGGTTAAAATCCTTTGGTTTGGAATCTCTTGATGCTAGAGCCAATACTGTTGTTGCCCTATCCCGAGCAGAGACACCTGTTGTTGTACCATATTTCGCATCCTATCGGATTCAACCAATGAGTGCTAATTGTGATGAAAATCATAATTTGCAACAAAAATATTACTAGAGCTGTGTCAACAGCGAAAATATACCCCCGTTAGAATATCATATATGTGCAGAAAACATATGTTTACTCATCACTAAAGGCATTTAGCTACCATAAAGCACTAAATTTAAACTTAAAACTGTGGCAGACTAACCTACAATCTGGTCTCCCTAGTCATAGTTAGTTCCACTGTGATTCCAACATAACCTTGACAGATAAGCAACCTTTAATATGGTGGAGTACAAGTGATAAACCATATTGAAAAAGAACCATTGCATTTTTGTCTTCAAGATTTTAATAGATTCTTCTGCGGTAGTCGAAATGATATATTATGCATATCGTGTAGCTTTCATAGAAATCAAAGATAGTATCTTGGAATATAAAACTCTGAGCATACCACTGACACTGTAAAAGCTGTGCAGAGTTTCTCTTCATTCTCCTTCTGCGTCACCATTAAAGGGAGTTGTAGTCTCTCTAAATCTTCTTCTTTCATGCTTACACAAACTATTCCAGTTCCATGCTTCACAATGAAAGCCATAGCTTCAGGTGTCACCCGTTGTGCTGCCATTATAAGATCACCCTCATTCTCTCTGTCCTCATCGTCCACAACAATTACCATCTGCAAAGTAAGTCAAATCATCAAAAGCTAAGAACACGGAAATTGCAATTCTTTTATATATAAGAAAGATGAAGTGAGAACCAACCCTGCCTTCACAAATGTCTTCAACAGCTTCTGGTATGGACGCAAATCCTGCAGTTGGGCTATCCAGGTCAAACTCGTCATCAGCAACAGAAAAGCCACTTGTATTTGGAGTTATTTCTGCTGCTAGGGTCCCAAATGCAACAGCATCAGGTTGATTATTGATTGCAGTTGACTGTTCGTCAATACAATCACCTTGACTTGCACATACATTGCTACAATGATGGAACAAGGAAGTGCTTTCTCCTGATATTGCTAGATGTCTTACTTCACCAGTCTTTAGGTTATTGAAGAAATTTTTGCCAAAACTAGGTACCAAATTATTTGTATGGAAACTGACTGCATTTAAGAAATGCACACCATTTTTGTCACTGTGTGCGAGAGAGAGGGAGAGATTAGTTTGGAAACTAAGCTTAAGGTCATAAACATATATAAGCTCGATGAAATACACTAAATTTCCTCTACAGCAACAGAAACATGTTTTGTTCTGTTCCCTTTCATATAGGAGGCCATAGCTGTATGCATATCTTAGCAGCATGAAAAATTCAATTGATGAAACCGTATGTCATTCAAAGCTTGGAAATCAATTCAGAGCAAATACTCATATCTATATGACCAATTCCATTTTATCTTAACGTGACTCTTTGCACAGACAATGCTGTGGCGAAAATAAATAAATGATAGTAAATCACTGCATGAGGTAGTTCCCCTGTTTCCTAAATATTTGCAAGAAAATCTTCACGTTTGATGATTCTTGGCTCTAAGGAGACAGGAGCAATACAAAACAAGTACATAGCTTATTAAGTTACAGATGTTTCAGGCTCAACTTTGAGGATTGCCATTTCATGTAAATCTTTCCCCTTGTTCCCCCAAACTCACATACCCTCCCTTTCAGTTGGCTTCTTACATATGCCAATCAAATTTCTTTGTTCTGATTTCTAGATATAACGTGCTAGAACTTTTTCTTACAAGTTTTCTTTCCTAGTGGCTATATCAAATTCCAGAAGATTCTTTCACCAAAGTGGCAGAAACGTAGAGAATTTCAGGAAGCTTATCTATCAATTCTCTCAAATTGATAGTGAATTTCCTGGGAATTTTGCACTGTGTGCATCTACAAGAAGCCATCATTAAGTAGTTAAGTTGATGTAAAAAAATATATCCAGCAAACATCAAAAAGAACCCGACAATGAGCAAAACCATGAAATTTGAGGCATCCTAATAGCCTATCTCCCCCGCCCCACGAACAAAAGGAAAAACTATTGGAACCCGAGTTCGTAAATCAACAGTAAGAAACCCGAATTCCTAAGAATCTTGACAATAAATCAAAAGACAGCCGAAAAAAAGGGCATATGTTCAAAATTAACTCAACTGTAAGCATGAGATAGCCATGGAGGAGAAAGGAAGGTTGCCCGAAGCCATTTTCTTGAAACCCGATTGTACTAAATTGAATGAACCCCTTTGTTTGGAGAGAAAAACCCACAGGCCACCACAAAAGAAAAAAAAAACACCTCGTTTTCCTTTTCTTTTTCTTTTTTCTTTTTATTTTTTTCAGGGAATGGAAAGCTTTCTTGATGACGGGATTCAAATGATAGGATGAAAGTGCCGCCGCCGCATTGTTTTATTGTGCCGTTGTGGTAGATTTGGATCAGAACAGTTTTATTCCACCTAGCGACATTTGTGGGGGATCCTGCAGATTCTGAGTGTTTGACTCAATTTCTTAATTGGTAAACAGATTTTATTTTGACCAGCAATAAACAATTGTTTGATGATTTCTAGATATGATTTGCGGATTTATCTCCACCTTTAAAAATCTTGATACGGACTCCAGAATTTACTTTTCATACCAAAAAAAAATTTGAGAAAATGTGATTATTTTGTAACTTAATTATAGTAGTATTTTAAAAAAATATATTGTTGTAGAAGTAGTTTAAAGGAAAAAAAAGTTGTGTATTTAGAAAACTTAAAATTTTCTAATTCTTAAAATTCATATTTTAAAGAGTTCAAAAATTGAATTAAGAGACCATCCAAATAATAATAATAAGAAATTACCGGCTAAAGATTTTGATATTAACAATTTAGATTGATATATATATATATATAACGAAAAAATATATAAGACGTTCGATTCTAAAAAATCTAAAATAAAATAACAAAAACAACATTTGCATATCCTTTTATTCTTAAAGACAATAATTACTTTGGAGGTCAAAACATGTCAGCTATCAAATTAACTAAAAGACTTTAAATTCAAATCTCATTTCATTAGATGATCATTCTAACTTACCTATCGATCTATTCGTCTCTATTTATAAATTAATTAGAATTAATTAATTAATATTAGGATAAAGGTTTTTTATAAAAAAAAGATCCCGTTAAGAAAGAAAGAGACAGTAAAATATTTTATAAAGAAAATGGATAATATTAAAAAAAAAGAATAAAATAATCATTAAATTACTAATAAGGACTTATAATTATGAGAAGAAGAAAAAAAAGAACTCAAATGATTTATAAATTGTGAAAGAGTATTATATCTCTTATATATAGATAGCACTTTTTGCAATGTATAGGTTAAATTTGAAATATCACTCCATTAATGTGCTTGTTTCTTTTTAGTGGTAATAACTAATAACTATGGGCTGTGGTGCCTTTACTGTGGCAACCTTCCATCGCATTTGCTATCTGCGCTCTATTCTTTGTGGGGCTCAGAAACGAATGAGGCATTTGACAAATATGGAAGGGAGTGGTGCATTTAGCAAATACTGATATACATCACCCCCATAATTGTTATTTGTTACTGCTGCAAAAAGGAAAACTCATTTGCGGATTGATTTGTCAAACACGGACCATACAATACATGGCAAAAGCCCCTTATAGTTAGTCCAATTATTGTATATAATCTTATTCTTTTGTTTTTTGTTTTCATTTATTTTTTTTATTATAAATCTGGTTCATGATCTCATCTATAATCATGTCACCATAATTTAATCATATCAGGAACCCACATATTTGAGAACACCACAATTCAATAATACATTATGAAAGAATCTCTCATGTGATTGAATTGTGATCATATAATCCACATATAAAACTATGGATCAACTCCATAATAAAAATATACCATAGTCCAAGAAAAGCTTGACAACTTCTTGCCATATTCTTGGTCGTGACAAGGATTTCTGATCTTATTCTTGTCTCATTAAGTAGGCGTTGGTGCATGCATGGTAAATTATTATTGGTTTTATTATCAAAACTTGCTGCCATTTTATCTACCTTTGGATTTTTTTATTTGTCTAATTATTCTTAATAATTAAAAATATAATATAAGTTCTTTTAAGAAAAAGAAAATAAAATATTAATACTTAGTATTGATAAATTTTGTTCTGTTAGATCGAAAATTATATTGAAAGCATGAATATGTTATGGAAAATTTTAAAACAATATATAACTTTTAAATTAAATGTTCAAGTGCACTTGTATATTGTTTGGTCGTTTAAAATGTGCCAATTATTGATCTTGAAATAATAATTTTTTATAATTTCATAAAAAATTTCAAAATTTAGCATTTCCATCGGAATATATTATTTCCAAAAAATATGCACACACGAAATGAATAAATTTCAGGATTACAAGATATTCACAACAATTAAAATCTATACCTACGAAATACAAACTAAAGGATTAAATTTTATAGACTAACAACTTGTTTGGTATGAATGGAAAAAAAAATTGACGTATACAGGGAAGAGAAGTAAATCCGGAGACAAATGAAAGATTTACTTAGTTTTGTAAAAAATAAATGGATAAGGGAAGTAAATCAGGATCACTGAGGAACTTCTCTTCCTTCAAGTCAGATTTTTCACTCTATCAATTTGGATAGATTGGTTATCTAAATCTTGTGTGATTATTTTATTATCATTTTATCTCATAAAATTTTTTCTACTCTTTTTCCACGTGACCCCTTTTTTTTTCAAGGTTCCCCCTTGATTATTGGAATAATAGTATTAAAATATTTTTTAAAATAAAAAATACTTTTAATACAATCATCAGCATAATTTTATTAATATTCAATACTATTAATTTATATTACTATTACATATTATAATTATAGTTCCATGAAAAATAGTTTATAAGATATTATTTATACGAATATAAAAACAATCTTTAATAAGAAAAGATCATATAATAATGTAATTTATTCAAATGATACTAAAGTGAATTTGATAAAATTTACATATCTTCCTTTCACTTTTCATTTTAATCAAAGAAGAAAAAAATATTTTGTATTTATTTTTCTTTCATCCATTCCAAATAAAATTGAAATAATTATAAATACTTCCATCAACAGAAGTAAATTGAACGCTCTCCTACTTCTTTTCCTTCCCCCTCACATTTGTATATCACCATTTCTCACATACTAAACAATCTTTAAAGCAAATGAAAATAGTCTAAAGATATGACCGAATGATTTAAAGGTATAACATATATAATGTTAAATAGTGATTTATATTAGATTTTATTATAAATTTTATTCTTAATAAATTTATAATTTTAAGATGGATAAGATATCACTTATAAACAATAAATATTTATAACAGTCAAAAAAATTCACGGGGATCGATTAAAGTAGCCTTGGGCAGTTACCGAAGAATATATATCATTGCATAAACCTTTAACGTGCAAGCCGACACGACATTTGGCAGATCCATCTGAATTGACAAGAGCTAAAGGGGGTATTTTTGACATGAGGGGTGAGGATTCTGCATCCAATTAATGCATGGTGCCTAATTATAAGTGATTCTCGTCATTCCCGAATGGTTTATTATTTCCATAATATTAAGGGCTTATTTGGACACATTATCAAAGTTTTCATTCAGTATAAAAATTATAAGTGTTCATTGGTATCCAGTTTTTATTAAAAAATAACAAAATTTGATTTATCACATCGTAGATGAGTGTTTCAATTCAAATTTTAGTCAGATTTTTTATTTTTTAACAAAAAACGAATTTCAATCTAAACGTGCATATTAATGAATAGAATGATACTATCCAAATAGATATTATATTCAAGCACACCATAAGTTTTTTTTTGTTTCAAACTATTCAAAAAAATATTAAGAATAAAAGAGAAAAACATATTTCATGGAAAATTAAGAGAGATATTAGAGGTAATATTGAAAAAAATAAATAAAATATTTATTAAATTACTGATAAGAAATTGAAAAAAAAAAATGAAGTCAAATAAACTTATAATTAAAGATAGAAGGCTATTTGTTTTTTTTCAAAGTCTTAAAAATGGGGCTGCACCAACCGGGCTAATCGGGAAACAAGTTGATCCTTTGTTTGATTAGCCCTAAGATTTGGAGTGGATCAAAAATCGGGTTCAAACATTAGAACCAATGATTGGGCTGAGAACCATGTTGATCCCTTGTCCGATCAGCCCCTAACAACTGGACTATATAAAAAATGGGACTCAAACATTGGAACCGACCATTAGGTCGAGAACCAATATGAACCGAGTCAAACCGATCGGTAACTAGATTGATCAGCCTTAGTAGTGTAAAGAATGTTTTATTAAAATTTGTAGATATCGAGGTTCGAACCTAAAACTATAGCTTGAAGAAACTTTTATAAGGTACAAAACAACTTTGCCAATACATCTTATTTATTTTAAAATAAATTAAAAATTCAAAAATATGATTGATCCGGATAACCTTAATCTCTCTATTAATTCAATTTGACTTTTAGTTTGATTTTAAAAACATTGTTTTTTTTTTTTTTGGCATAATGTTTGATGCTCAATATTTACCATGAGCATTATAGGAGGTTGACTGTTTTCTTTGGGTAATTTAAAATTGGATAAAAAAATTACCATGTTTTGAAGATCGAATGAAATAATTTTAAATGAAAATTATAAATATTAACATGTTTTCATAATAAAATATTTAAAAAATAAGATTACGTGCACCATACATCGTGAGGCTTTCTTCTGGTTATTTTAAATTAAAAACATATTGTAAATTAATTAAGAAATCGTTGCATTTTCCTTGAAAATTGTCTGAAAAATCTGGAAAAAAATTTCCTAAAAAAGAGACTGTTACGCCCAAGTTTCCTAATCTGAAAAGTATTAAATATAATCCAAAACTAAAATTGGTTAGGAAATGATGCCCTTTTATACATGAATGTTAGGTCGCTCTATATCGTTGCTTTGTTAGCGCCAAGTCAATCTTCTTCCTACGTTACTCTCCTCCATAAACGCCTCTTGCAACAGCCGTCCGGTCGAGTTCCCAGGCCCACCGAACCACCAATGACAATCCCGGCTTCTCCATCCGGTGAAGGT